>CM053036.1:33875923-33971682 GCA_028564925.1 Lithobates sylvaticus | reverse complement strand
GTATGATGTGTAGTGTATGATGTGTAGTGTATGATGTGTAGTGTATGATGTGTAGTGTATGATGTGTAGTGTATGATGTGTAGTGTATGATGTGTAGTGTATGATGTGTAGTGTATGATGTGTAGTGTATGATGTGTAGTGTATGATGTGTAGTGTATGATGTGTAGTGTATGATGTGTAGTGTATGATGTGTAGTGTATGATGTGTAGTGTATGATGTGTAGTGTATGATGTGTAGTGTATGATGTGTAGTGTATGATGTGTAGTGTATGATGTGTAGTGTATGATGTGAGTGTATGATGTGTAGTGTATGATGTGGAGTGTATGATGTGTAGTGTATGATGTGTAGTGTATGATGTGTAGTGTATGATGTGTAGTGTATGATGTGTAGTGTATGATGTGGAGTGTATGATGTGTAGTGTATGATGTGTAGTGTATGATGTGTAGTGTATGATGTGTAGTGTATGATGTGTAGTGTATGATGTGTAGTGTATGATGTGTAGTGTATGATGTGTAGTGTATGATGTGGAGTGTATGATGTGTAGTGTATGATGTGTAGTGTATGATGTGTAGTGTATGATGTGTAGTGTATGATGTGTAGTGTATGATGTGTAGTGTATGATGTGTAGTGTATGATGTGTAGTGTATGATGTGTAGTGTATGATGTGGAGTGTATGATGTGTAGTGTATGATGTGGAGTGTATGATGTGGAGTGTATGATGTGTAGTGTATGATGTGTAGTGTATGATGTGTAGTGTATGATGTGTAGTGTATGATGTGTAGTGTATGATGTGTAGTGTATGATGTGTAGTGTATGATGTGGAGTGTATGACGTGTAGTGTATGATGTGTAGTGTATGATGTGTAGTGTATGATGTGTAGTGTATGATGTGTAGTGTATGATGTGTAGGGTATGATGTGTAGTGTATGATGTGTAGTGTATGATGTGTAGTGTATGATGTGGAGTGTATGATGTGTAGTGTATGATGTGGAGTGTATGATGTGTAGTGTATGATGTGGAGTGTATGATGTGTAGTGTATGATGTGTAGTGTATGATGTGTAGTGTATGATGTGTAGTGTATGATGTGTAGTGTAGTGTAGTGTATGATGTGTAGTGTATGACGTGTAGTGTATGATGTGTAGTGTATGATGTGTAGTGTATGATGTGGAGTGTATGATGTGTAGTGTATGATGTGTAGTGTATGATGTGTAGTGTATGATGTGTAGGGTATGATGTGTAGTGTATGATGTGTAGTGTATGATGTGGAGTGTATGATGTGAGTGTATGATGTGTAGTGTATGATGTGGAGTGTATGTATGTGTAGTGTATGATGTGGTGTGTATGATGTGTAGTGTATGATGTTTAGTGTATGATGTGTAGTGTATGATGTGTAGTGTATGACGTGTAGTGTATGATGTGTAGTGTATGATGTGTAGTGTATGATGTGTAGTGTATGATGTGTAGTGTATGATGTGTAGTGTATGATGTGGAGTGTATGATGTGTAGTGTATGATGTGTAGTGTATGATGTGTAGTGTATGATGTGTAGTGTATGATGTGTAGTGTATGATGTGTAGTGTATGAGGTGTAGTGTATGATGTGGAGTGTATGATGTGTAGTGTATGACGTGTAGTGTTTGATGTGTAGTGTATGTGTGTATGATGTGTAGTGTATGATGTGTGATGTGTATGATGTATGTGTAGTGTATGATGTGTAGTGTATGATGTGTAGTGTATGATGTGTAGTGTATGATGTGTTGTATGATGTGTAGTGTATGATGTGTAGTGTATGATGTGGTGTGTATGATGTGTAGTGTATGATGTGTAGTGTATGATGTGTAGTGTATGATGTGTAGTGTATGACGTGTAGTGTATGATGTGTAGTGTATGATGTGGAGTGTATGATGTGAGTGTGAGTGTGTGTGTGATGTGTAGTGTATGATGTGTAGTGTATGATGAGTGTATGATGTGAGTGTATGATGTGTAGTGTATGATGTGTAGTGTATGATGTGTAGTGTATGATGTGTAGTATGATGTGTAGTGTATGATGTGGAGTGTATGATGTGGAGTGTATGATGTTGAGTGTATGATGTGTAGTGTATGATGTGTAGTGTATGATGTGTAGTGTATGATGTGTAGTGTATGATGTGTAGTGTATGATGTGTAGTGTATGATGTGTAGTGTATGATGTTGTAGTGTATGATGTGTAGTGTATGATGTGTAGTGTGATGTGTAGTGTATGATGTTGAGTGTATGATGTGGAGTGTATGATGTGTAGTGTATGATGTGGAGTGTATGATGTGTAGTGTATGATGTGTAGTGTATGATGTGTGTGTGTGTATGATGTGTAGTGTATGATGTGTAGTGTATGATGTGGAGTGTATGATGTGTAGTGTATGATGTGTAGTGTATGATGTGTAGTGTATGATGTGTAGTGTATGATGTGTAGTGTATGATGTGGAGTGTATGATGTGTAGTGTATGATGTGGAGTGTATGATGTGGAGTGTATGATGTGTAGTGTATGATGTGTAGTGTATGTTGTGTAGTGTATGATGTGTAGTGTATGATGTGTAGTGTATGATGTGGAGTGTATGATGTGAGTGTATGATGTGTAGTGTATGATGTGTAGTGTATGATGTGGAGTGTATGATGTGTAGTGTATGATGTGGTGTGTATGATGTGGAGTGTATGATGTGTAGTGTATGATGTGGAGTGTATGATGTGTTGTGTATGATGTGGAGTGTATGATGTGGAGTGTATGATGTGTAGTGTATGATGTGTAGTGTATGATGTGTAGTGTATGATGTGTAGTGTATGATGTGTAGTGTATGATGTGTAGTGTATGATGTGTAGTGTATGATGTGGAGTGTATGATGTGGAGTGTATGATGTGGAGTGTATGATGTGTAGTGTATGATGTGGAGTGTATGTGTGTGTAGTGTATGATGTGGAGTGTATGATGTGTAGTGTATGATGTGTAGTGTATGATGTGTAGTGTATGATGTGTAGTGTATGATGTGGAGTGTATGATGTGTAGTGTATGTGTATGTGTGAGTGTATGATGTGTAGTGTATGATGTGTAGTGTATGATGTGTAGTGTATGATGTGTAGTGTATGATGTGTAGTGTATGATGTGTAGTATGTGTAGTGTATGATGTGTAGTGTATGATGTGGAGTGTATGATGTGTAGTATATGATGTGTAGTGTATGATGTGTAGTGTATGATGTGGAGTGTATGATGTGTAGTGTATGATGTGTAGTGTATGATGTGGTGTGTATGATGTGTAGTGTATGATGTGTAGTGTATGATGTGTAGTGTATGATGTGTAGTGTATGATGTGTAGTGTATGATGTGTAGTGTATGATATGTAGTGTATGATGTGTAGTGTGTGATGTGTAGTGTATGATGTGGAGTGTATGATGTGTAGTGTATGATGTGGAGTGTATGATGTGTAGTGTATGATGTGTAGTGTATGATGTGTAGTGTATGATGTGTAGTGTATGATGTGTAGTGTATGATGTGTAGTGTATGATGTGTAGTGTATGATGTGTAGTGTATGTATGTATGTATGTATGTATGTATAGTGTATGATGTGTAGTGTATGATGTGTAGTGTATGATGTGTAGTGTATGATGTGTAGTGTATGATGTGTAGTGTATGATGTGGAGTGTATGATGTGTAGTGTATGATGTGTAGTGTATGATGTGGAGTGTATGATGTGTAGTGTATGATGTGTAGTGTATGATGTGTATTGTATGATGTGTAGTGTATGATGTGGTGTGTATGATGTGTAGTGTATGATGTGGAGTGTATGATGTGAGTGTATGATGTGTAGTGTATGATGTGTAGTGTATGATGTGTAGTGTATGATGTGTAGTGTATGATGTGGAGTGTATGATGTGTAGTGTATGATGTGTAGTATATGATGTGTAGTGTATGATGTGTAGTGTATGATGTGTAGTGTATGATGTGGAGTGTATGATGTGTAGTGTATGATGTGTAGTGTATGATGTGTAGTGTATGATGTGTAGTGTATGATGTGTAGTGTATGATGTGTAGTGTATGATGTGTAGTGTATGATGTGTAGTGTATGATGTGTAGTGTATGATGTGTAGTGTATGATGTGTAGTGTATGATGTGTAGTGTATGATGTGTAGTGTATGATGTGTAGTGTATGATGTGTAGGGTATGATGTATAGTGTATGATGTGTAGTGTATGATGTGTAGTGTATGATGTGTAGTGTATGATGTGTAGTGTATGATGTGTAGTGTATGATGTATAGTGTATGATGTGTAGTGTATGATGTGTAGTGTATGATGTGTAGTGTATGATGTGTAGTGTATGATGTGTAGTGTATGATGTGGAGTGTATGATGTGTAGTGTAGGATGTGTAGTGTATGATGTGTAGTGTATGATGTGTAGTGTATGATGTGTAGTGTATGATGTGTAGTGTATGATGTGTAGTGTATGATGTGTAGTGTATGATGTGTAGTGTATGATGTGTAGTGTATGATGTGGAGTGTATGATGTGTAGTGTATGATTTGTAGTGTATGATGTGTAGTGTATGATGTGTAGTGTATGATGTGTAGTGTATGATGTGTAGTGTATGATGTGTAGTGTATGATGTGTAGTGTATGATAGTTGTGTAGTGTATGATGTGTAGTGTATGATGTGGAGTGTATGATGTGTAGTGTATGATGTGTAGTGTATGATGTGTAGTGTATGATGTGTAGTGTATGATGTGGAGTGTATGATGTGTAGTGTATGATGTGTAGTGTATGATGTGAGTGTATGATGTGTAGTGTGTGATGTGTATGTATGTATGTGTAGTGTATGATGTGTAGTGTATGATGTGTAGTGTATGTATGTGTAGTGTATGATGTGTAGTGTATGATGTGTAGTGTATGATGTGTAGTGTATGATGTGTATGTGTATGATGTGTAGTGTATGATGTGTAGTGTATGGTGTGTAGTGTGTAGTATGTGTAGTGTATGATGTGGAGTGTATGATGTGGAGTGTATGATGTGTAGTGTATGATGTGGAGTGTATGACGTGTAGTGTATGATGTGTAGTGTATGATGTGTAGTGTATGACGTGTAGTGTATGACGTGTAGTGTATGATGTGGAGTGTATGATGTGTGAGTGTATGACGTGTAGTGTATGAAGTGTAGTGTATGATGTGTAGTGTATGAAGTGTAGTGTATGTATGTATGTATGATGTGTAGTGTATGATGTGGAGTGTATGATGTGTAGTGTATGATATGTAGTGTATGATGTGTAGTGTATGATGTGGAGTGTATGATGTGTAGTGTATGATGTGTAGTGTATGACGTGTAGTGTATGATGTGGAGTGTATGACGTGTAGTGTATGATGTGTAGTGTATGATGTGGAGTGTATGACGTGTAGTGTATGATGTGTAGTGTATGATGTGTAGTGTATGATGTGTAGTGTATGATGTGGAGTGTATGATGTGTATGTATGTGTGTAGTGTATGATGTGTAGTGTATGATGTGTAGTGTATGATGTGTAGTGTATGATGTGTAGTGTATGATGTGTAGTGTATGATGTGGAGTGTATGATGTGTAGTGTATGATGTGGAGTGTAGTGTGTGTGTATGTATGTGTAGTGTATGATGTGTAGTGTATGATGTATAGTGTATGATGTGTAGTGTATGATGTGTAGTGTATGATGTGTAGTGTATGTGTGTAGTGTATGATGTGTAGTGTATGATGTGTAGTGTATGATGTGAGTGTATGATGTGTAGTGTATGATGTGGAGTGTCTGATGTGTAGTGTATGATGTGTAGTGTATGATGTGTAGTGTATGATGTGTAGTGTATGATGTGTAGTGTATGATGTGGAGTGTATGATGTGTAGTGTATGATGTGTAGTGTATGATGTAGTGTATGACGTGTAGTGTATGATGTGTAGTGTATGATGTGGAGTGTATGACGTGTAGTGTATGATGTGTAGTGTATGATGTGGAGTGTATGACGTGTAGTGTATGATGTGTAGTGTATGATGTGTAGTGTATGATGTGTAGTGTATGATGTGTAGTGTATGATGTGTAGTGTATGATGTGGAGTGTATGATGTGTAGTGTATGGTGTGGAGTGTATGATGTGTGGTGTATGTATGTGTATGTGTAGTGGTGTGTAGTGTATGATGTGTAGTGTATGATGTGTAGTGTATGATGTGGAGTGTATGAAGTGTAGTGTATGGTGTGGAGTGTATGGTGTGGAGTGTATGATGTGTAGTGTATGATGTGTAGTGTATGATGTGTAGTGTATGATGTGTAGTGTATGATGTGGAGTGTATGATGTGGAGTGTATGATGTGGAGTGTATGATGTGTAGTGTATGATGTGTAGTGTATGATGTATAGTGTATGATGTGTAGTGTATGATGTGTAGTGTATGATGTGGAGTGTATGATGTGTAGTGTATGATGTGTAGTGTATGATGTGGAGTGTATGATGTGTAGTGTATGATGTGTAGTGTATGATGTGTAGTGTATGATGTGAGTGTATGATGTGGAGTGTATGATGTGTAGTGTATGATGTGGTGTGTATGATGTGTAGTGTATGATGTGTAGTGTATGATGTATAGTGTATGATGTGTAGTGTATGATGTGGAGTGTATGATGTGGAGTGTATGATGTGTAGTGTATGATGTATGTGTATGATGTGTAGTGTATGGTGTGGAGTGTATGATGTGTAGTGTATGATGTGGAGTGTATGATGTGTAGTGTATGATGTGTAGTGTATGATGTGTAGTGTATGATGTGGAGTGTATGATGTGTAGTGTATGATGTGGAGTGTATGATGTGTAGTGTATGATGTGTAGTGTATGATGTGGAGTGTATGTTGTGTAGTGTATGATGTGTAGTGTATGATGTGTAGTGTATGATGTGTAGTGTATGATGTGTAGTGTATGATGTGTAGTGTATGATGTGGAGTGTATGATGTGTAGTGTATGATGTGTAGTGTAGTGTGTAGTGTATGATGTGTAGTGTATGATGTGTAGTGTATGATGTGTAGTGTATGATGTGTAGGGTATGATGTGTAGTGTATGATGTGGTGTGTATGATGTATAGTGTAGTGTATGATGTGTAGTGTATGATGTGTAGTGTATGATGTGTAGTGTATGATGTGTAGTGTATGATGTGTAGTGTATGTGTGAGTGTATGTGTGTGTGAGTGTATGATGTGTAGTGTATGATGTGTAGTGTATGATGTGTAGTGTATGTATGTGTAGTGTATGATGTGTAGTGTGTGATGTGGAGTGTATGATGTGTAGTGTATGATGTGGAGTGTATGATGTGTAGTGTGTGATGTGGAGTGTATGATGTGTAGTGTATGATGTGTAGTGTATGATGTGGAGTGTATGATGTGGAGTGATGTGTAGTGTATGATGTGTAGTGTATGATGTGAAGTGTATGATGTGTAGTGTATGATGTGTAGTGTATGATGTGGAGTGTATGATGTGAGTGTATGATGTGTAGTGTATGATGTGTAGTGTATGATGTGTAGTGTATGATGTGTAGTGTATGATGTGTAGTGTATGATGTGTAGTGTATGATGTGGAGTGTATGATGTGTATGTATGTGTGGAGTGTATGATGTGTAGTGTATGATGTGGAGTGTATGATGTGTAGTGTATGGTGTGTAGTGTATGATGTGGAGTGTATGATGTGTAGTGTATGATGTGTAGTGTATGATGTGTAGTGTATGATGTGTAGTGTATGATGTGTAGTGTATGATGTGTAGTGTATGATGTGTAGTGTATGATGTGTAGTGTATGATGTGTAGTGTATGATGTGTAGTGTATGATGTGTAGTGTATGATGTGTAGTGTATGATGTGTAGTGTATGATGTGTAGTGTATGATGTGTAGTGTATGATGTGTAGTGTATGATGTGTAGTGTATGATGTAGTGTATGATGTGTAGTGTATGATGTGTAGTGTATGATGTGTAGTGTATGATGTGGTGTGTATGATGTGTAGTGTATGATGTGTAGTGTATGATGTGTAGTGTAGGATGTGTAGTGTATGATGTGTAGTGTATGATATGTAGTGTATGATGTGTAGTGTATGATGTGTAGTGTATGATGTGTAGTGTATGATGTGTAGTGTATGATGTGTAGTGTATGATGTGTAGTGTATGATGTGTAGTGTATGATGTGTAGTGTATGATGTGTAGTGTATGATGTGTAGTGTATGATGTGTAGTGTATGATGTGTAGTGTATGATGTGTAGTGTATGATGTGTAGTGTATGATGTGTAGTGTATGATGTGTAGTGTATGATGTGTAGTGTATGATGTGTAGTGTATGATGTGTAGTGTATGATGTGGAGTGTATGATGTGTAGTGTATGATGTGTAGTGTATGATGTGTAGTGTATGATGTGTAGTGTATGATGTGTAGTGTATGATGTGTAGTGTATGATGTATAGTGTATGATGTGTAGTGTATGATGTGTAGTGTATGATGTGTAGTGTATGATGTGTAGTGTGTGATGTGTAGTGTATGATGTGTAGTGTATGATGTGTAGTGTATGATGTGTAGTGTATGATGTGGAGTGTATGATGTGTAGTGTATGATGTGTAGTGTATGATGTGGAGTGTATGATGTGTAGTGTATGATGTGTAGTGTATGATGTGGAGTGTATGATGTGTAGTGTATGATGTGTAGTGTATGATGTGGAGTGTATGATGTGGAGTGTATGATGTGTAGTGTATGATGTGTAGTGTATGGTGTGTAGTGTATGATGTGTAGTGTATGATGTGGAGTGTATGATGTGTAGTGTATGATGTGTAGTGTATGATGTGGAGTGTATGATGTGGAGTGTATGATGTGTAGTGTATGATGTGTAGTGTATGATGTGGAGTGTATGATGTGGAGTGTATGATGTGGAGTGTATGATGTGTAGTGTATGATGTGTAGTACTGTAGACAATAAATCTTATCTTCCCACTAGCTTCAGACCTGCTTGCCCAGACATCATACCAATTTTTCCTCTGTCCTTTGCTTATTTTTTTTGTTCCAGATCTTTAATATTAAAACAATATTAACCTGTTGGGACCTTTCCATATCCCGCACCGTGTCCCTGGTCAATTGTTTTGTTGCCAGCTATGCTGTAGTCAGCCTGAGCTCTGTTTGTTTATGTAATCTGGGTTGGTTGGGGTTGCCCTAAGCCCAAGAAGCTTGCTTCTGCCTGCAAACATTAACTGTTATCCAGTACGTAGAGTAAGAAGATCACATGTATTGGGTAATGAACATTTACTTCACCCTGGCCAATCACTGAGGGGTTTATGCCAGTCATGTGGACTATGGAATGAAATAAATGATTGGGAAAACTTTCTGAAAATGTCCCTTTTCTTTCCCAGTTTTTGCCATCTGAGCTTAAAGCGGTTGTATACTGCTGGGTGTTTTTTTTTTTTTCTTTCTTCCTGCAAGGTAAAGTCATATCGTGCTAGTATGAATTGCATACTAGCACATTTTGTGGAAGAATGTAGATGGCCTTTACAGACAATGTTCATGGGTAGATAATAAAAATTGTACCATCATCCAGAAATTTTAGAAATAAAGGGGTTGGGAGCCTGGTCCCAAGCCAGGTTCTCACCAAAAAAGCTAAAGGGCAATTGGACTATCTTGGACTAAATTCAGGTATAGGAACCAGCTAGAGAAAAGATATAAAAAAGTTTATTGATGCCTTTTCTCATCAGCAGTATATACTGTAGCAGTCTTGTGACTTTTATCAGTGTCTGGTTAAAGCCCCTATACTACCCTAGCCGGTCCATATACTACCCTAGCCTGTCTGTATTCTACCTTAGCCTATCCATATACTACCCTAGCCTGTCTATATACTACCCTAGCCTGTCCATATACTACCCTAGCCTGCCCCTTTACTGCCTTAGCCTGTCCATATACTACCCTAGCCTGTCTATATACTACCCCACTCTGTCCCTATAATACCCTAGCCTGTCCATATACTACCCTAGCCTGCCCCTTTACTGCCTTAGCCTGTCCATATACTACCCTAGCCTGTCTATATACTACCCCACTCTGTCCCTATAATACCCTAGCCTGTCCATATACTACCCTAGCCTGCCCCTTTACTGCCTTAGCCTGTCCATATACTACCCTAGCCTGTCTATATACTACCCCACTCTGTCCCTATAATACCCTAGCCGGCCCATATACTACCACAGCCTGTCTATATCAGGAACGTGCAATGAGGTCCGTGACTGGTGAGGCACTGGCTAGTATCAGAGTCAGATACACACAGATTACGTACGCTACGATCGTTAGAGCGAGAACAATAATTCTAGCACTAGGCCTCCTCTGTAACTCTAAACATGTAACCTGTTGTAAAGCGTCGCCTATGGTGATTTTTAACCACTTTCAGACCGGACCATTTTGCTGGCTTAAGACCAGACCACATTTTGCGATTCGGTACTGCGACGCTTTAATTGACAATTGCTCGGTCGTGCAACGTGGCTTCCAAACAAAATTGACGTCCTTTTTTCCCACAAATAGAGCTTTCTTTTGGTGGTATTTGATCGCCCCTGCGGTTTTTATTTTTTGCGCTATAAACAAAAAAAGAGCAATTCTTCTACATATTTTTGGTAAAAAAATAGCAATAAGCAATTATTAATTGGTTTGCCCAGAAGTTATAGAGTTTACAAAATAGGGGATAGTTTTATAGCATTTTTTATTAATAATTTTGTTTTTACTAGTAATGGCGGCGATCAGCAATTTTTATTGTGACTGCGACATTATTGCGGACAAATCAGACAATTTTGACACATTTTTGGGACCATTGTCATTTATACAGCAATCAGTGCTATTTACATGCACTGATTCCTGTGTAAATAACACTGGCAGTGAAGGGGTTAACCACTAGGTGGCGGTGTAGGGGTTAAGTGTTCCTAGAGGCGTGTTACTAACTGTGGGGGGGGGGGGGCGTGGCTGTGATCTAGTGAATACTGATCTCTGCTCCAATCACAGGGAGCAGAGATCGGTGTCACTAGTTGCTAGGCAGAACGGGGAGATGCTGTTTACTTCCGCATCTCCCCGTTCAGCCTTTCTCTGAGACGATCGCGGGTATCCCCGCGGCGATCAAGTCCGCAAGCCCCACGACCGGACTCACGGGGGGTCCCGACCGGGGACCTGTACGCCCATATGCCTGTCTGGGCCATTCTGTCGACGTACATCGTCGTGCGCCGGTTGGGAAACGGTTAAGTCCTGAAGTTTGGTGCCATTCCACAAGTGTGCACAATTTTAAAGTATGACATATTAGGTATCTATTTACTCAGTGTAACATCATCTTTCACATTATACCAAAAAATTGGGCTAACTTTTTTAACTGTTTTTTTTTTCTTTTATTCATGAAACAGTTTCTCTCCCCCCAAAAAAAAGCATTTGAAAATAAGCTGCGCAAATACCGTGTGACATAAACAGTTGCAATGACCACCATTTTATTCCCTATGGTGTCTGCTAAAACAATATATATATAATGTTTGGGGGTTCTGTGTAATTTTATAGCAAAAAAAATAATGATTTTTACATGTAGGAGGGAAGTGTCAGAATTGGCCTGGGTGGCAAGGGGCTATAAGTAATATACAAATAATTATTATATATTGTTTTTTAAGGTAATTTACTATATTTTCAAAAACTGTACTCAAGCAGGTGGCTTAACGGACAAATAACTGAAGTTTAAAGTTATAACCATTAATTTCACAGTAAATAGATAAATAATATTTTTTTGGATTGAAAATGTATACTTTATTTTGCATAAAAATATACAAAAAACAAATACTTTAAAAGGGTACATTCCACTCTGTACTGCGACACGCAGCGCATAAATACACTATATTACAATACAATTCCATGCATACAAATAAATTACATTCATCCTGCGGTATGATGCCTAAGGTGTTGCGCCGAGTAATAATACCCTGAAACATCACATCATGCATGACGCCGCATTACCCAGAAAGCATTAACTAAAAACATGTTACTAGAAAGTCATATAACTTTTCAGACAAATTGCATTTCAACAGGAAACGGGTGTGATGGGGGGTGGTGGGGGGGGATAGGGGAGGGGGAAAGGGAGTTCACAGGCCCAAAGCTTTATTTAACTGCCAAAGGATACACAGGGGGGGGGGGGGGGATCTTCAGACCTCCTATTCCTCCTTAAAGTCCATTAAGTTATAGTCTCTAAACAGACTGTGGACCAGTCCTCGATGGATATCCTCTCCTGCTGGTGGATGAGATGCTTTCTGGCGCACCATAAAGCCTCATTCAAGCAACACAGCACCCGCGAGGCGCTGTCAATGTCCTCCTGTGAATGAGTTCCACAGAAGAGTCCGTTTGAGTGTGTGATTGCTAGACATGTGCACAACAAAAAAATTTGTTTATTTTCGTTTCGATTTTTTCGTTTCCGAAAAAAAAAAGTTTATTTTCGTTTCTTTTTTATCGTTTCCGTTGATTCGTAACGATTCGTAAATTCGTAAGTCGTCGGTGTTCGTATTCGTAACGATTCGTACATTTGTAAGTCGTCGGTGTTCGTATTCGTAACGATTCGTAAATTCGTAAGTCGTCGGTGTTCGTATTCGTAACGATTCGTAGATTTGTAAGTCGTCGGTGTTCGTATTCGTAATGATTCGTACATTCAAGTTATTTTTCGTTGATTAGTTTTTTCGTTCGTTTAATTTTCGTTTATTCGTTTATTCAAAATTCAGATGCATTCGTATTTATTGGTACATTCGTAACATTCGTAACATTCATAGATTCGTAATCGGAGCATAATTCATAATTTTTATGTAATGTGTATGCTATTATTACATTTTTTAATAATTTACGAATCGAAAAAAAAAAAAGTTACGAATGTATGAATTTTTTCGTTCAATCCATTCGAAGCACGTTAAGCAGCGCCATTGTAAGAGACACGGAAAATTACGAATCGAAAAAAAAAAAAAAAAAGTTACGAATGTACGAATTTTTTTCGTTCAATCCATTCGAAGCACGTTAAGCAGCACCATTGTAAGAGACACGGAAAATTACCAATTCAACAAAAAATTATTTTTTTACGAATGTACACATTTTTTCATTCATTTTCTTTGTTCCTGTTTTCGTTTTTCGGATTTTCTTCATTCGTACATTCGTTGTTTCTAGTTAGTTTTTTTCGGATTTTCGTTGTTTTTCGGATTCGTTCGATTTGAATGATTCGTTAATCGGATTCGTACGATTCGAACGATTCGTTATTCGGATTCGTTCGATTCGAATGATTCGTTCATTCGTACAAAAACGAACTAAAATAACGAAAAAAAAAGAAAAACAAAACTAATTGCACATGTCTAGTGATTGAAGTCTGTGGCACAAAGCACAAAGTTCAGGTTCCAAGGCCCTCAACAGTCCCTGTGCAAAGAGGCCCTCCCAGAAAACCTGCAAAGCAGTTTCCTCTTGGATGATACAAAAAGGGCAGTGCCTGTATCTGCCCAGGTTTCTGGCATGCATGAATGTCCTGAGCGGCAACCCCCCCTTGGATTGCCATCCATGCCAGATCTTTGTGCCTGTTGGTCTCTTTGAAGAAACATTCCTCCAGACCACTTTGCATTCCTCCAGACGACTGTGGCTAAAGGGAGGCCTGGAACAGTCTCAACAATGTCCGATGCTCTAATCAACTTGTGGATAGGGTTGAGCGAACCCGAACTGTAAAGTTCGGGTCCGTACCGGACATTTGGGTGTCCGGGTCCCGGACCCGAACCCGAACTATTGACTGTATGTTCGGGTTCGGGTCCGGTGTTCGGCGATGTATTGGTGCCTTTTACAAGCTGCAGGGCAGCCAATCCAAGCTAGTTTCACTAGTGTGCCCTTAGAAGCCATCACAGCCATGCCTACTAATGGCATGGCTGTGATTGGGCAGTGCAGCATGTGAACCAGCCTCTATAAAAGATACACACACACAGCACAGAGCGTCACTCTGCTATAGACAGGTTCCTGGCTGCTAAGAGAGAGGATTTCATTAGGAGTTAGTCTGATAAAGTCAGTCAGTCCACAATCCTTAAATTTTCTTCAAATTAGTAATATCAGTGAGCGATCTACATAGCTAGAGTAGAGACTAGAGAGTGTCTTTATTAAGGAAAAGAAAGAGGCAGAGAGAATTATTCAAGAGATTCCTAAATCAATTGTACCCTGGCTGGGGTGCAGTGCACAGTCTTTTAACAGTGCCATGAGGTCAGTGCCAGACAAAATATAAGTTTTACCTGCAAGCTCAGTGCAGCATCATTGCATATTTTAGTAAGAGATACACCATACTCTGTGTGTATTCTGCTATTGGAAAAACATTGCAAAAAAAATAATTTTGCTGTGTTTTTTTTTTTTTTTTCCAATAGCATTTTCTGCAGTTTAGCAGTTTTAGAGATACACGCTTTACATACTGTGGGTGTATTCTGCTATTGGAAAAACATTGCAAAAAAATTAAATTTTGCTGTGATTTGGGGATTTTTTTTTTTCCAATAGCATTTTCTGCATGTTCATACACGCTTTAGACACTGTACGTGTATTATGCTATTGACAAAAAATAAAATATTTTAGTGCTTTGTGCATGTGTGCAGGAGTGTTACATACAATCGATTCTATTCTATTGTGCTATCCCAAAAAAACATTTTTTTTCCCAATAGCATGTTCTGCAGTTTAGCAGTTTTTGAGATACACGCTTTACATACTGTGGGTGTATTCTGCTATTGCAAAAACACCCATTTAGGGCGAGATCATACATTTTGAAAATATGAGGAGATCATCAAAAAGGGGACGTGGCCCGGGTCGTGGTGCTGCTGGTGGAGCTCCTGTTGCAGGGAGAGGACGTGGTCGATCTGTGCCAGCTACACGCACTAGTAAAACACCTTCCTCAGGTGCGAGTAGGCGACAGAGCCTGCAGCGGTATTTCGGCGCGCCTAATGAGGCTGTACGAATGTTGAGGCCAGGACAAGTACAGGCGATAGTAGATTGGGTTGCTGACAGTGCCTCCGGTTCCTTCACATTGTCTCCCACCCAGTCTCCTGATGAAAGTTCAGAGTTGGCACCTGCAGCCGATGTCCATCAGTCTTTCACCTCACCCCCTTGCAAATCAGCCAATCAGTCTGAGCCCAAAATCATGCAGCAGTCTCTTCTGCTTTTTGATGACTCTGTTAGCAGGGTTTCCCAGGGCCATCCACCTAGCCCTGTCCCAGAAGTGGGCAGGGCTAGGCCCCAGCGTAACTTCGGCCTTCCCGCTCACCGTCTCATATGTGACGTGCCCACAAGGTGGAACTCCACCTTGCACATGCTTGCCAGACTGTGCGAGCAGCAGCAGGCGATAGTGGAGTTTCAGCTGCAGCACGCACGCGTGAGTCGCTCTGCGGAACAGCACCACTTCACCGCCAATAACTGGGCCTCCATGCGAGACCTGTGTGCCTTGTTGCGCTGTTTCGAGTACTCCACCAACATGGCCAGTGCCGATGACGCTGTTCTCAGCGTTACTATTCCAGTTATATGCCTCCTTGAAAAAACGCTTCGGGCGATGATGGAAGTGGATGTGGCACAGGAGGAGGAGGAGGAGGAGGAAGAGGGTTCATTTCCAAGGCTTTCAGGGCAGTCATTTACAAGTGGCTACGAGGGTGGGTTCCTGCACCAACAAGCGCCAGGTACACAATTGTCCGGCAGCAAGGGCATAGTTCTGGAGGATGACGAGGTGGAGGATGAGGAGGAGATGGAGGAGGAGGAACCATGTTCACAGCAGGGTGGCACCCAGACCAGCTCATGTCTATCACTGGTGCGTGACTGGGGGGATACAGAGGACACAGACGATACACCTCCCACAGAGGACAGCTTTTCGTTGCCTCTGGGCAGCCTGGCACACATGAGCGATTACATGCTGCAGTGTCTCCGCAACGACCGCCGAGTTGCCCACATTTTAACTGGTGCTGATTATTGGGTGGCCACCCTGCTGGATCCCCGTTACAAGGACAATGTGCCGTCCTTAATTACCTCACTGGAGCGTGATCGTAAGATGCGCGAGTACAAGCGCACGCTGGTAGACGCGCTGCTGGTGGCATTCCCACTTGGCAGCGGGGGTACGGTGGAAGCACAAGGCGAAGGCAGAGGAGGAGGAAGAGGTCGCCAACGCAGCCGGGGCACCGCCAGCACCTCGGAAGGCAGGGTTAGCATAGCCGGAATGTGGAAAAGCTTTGTCAGCACGCCACAACAACCAGCACCACCAGCTGAGATGGAACGTCTTAGCAGGAGGCAGCATTTCACCAACATGGTGGAGCAGTATGTGTGCACACGCCTACACGTACTGCATGACGGGGCTGCCCCCTTCAACTTCTGGGTCTCCAAATTGGGCATATGGCCTGAGCTTGCCCTTTACGCCTTGGAGGTGCTGGCCTGCCCTGCAGCCAGTGTATTATCTGAACGTGTATTTAGCGCGGCAGGGGGCGTTATCACAGACAAGCGCAGCCGCGTGTCCAGAGCCAATGTGGACAAGCTCACGTTCATTAAAATGAACCAGGCATGGATCCCACAGGACTTGGCCGTACCTTGTGCAGAATAGACACGTATACCGGTGTTCTGACAAAAA
This sequence comes from Lithobates sylvaticus, assembly GCA_028564925.1. NCBI lineage: Eukaryota > Metazoa > Chordata > Amphibia > Anura > Ranidae > Lithobates > Lithobates sylvaticus. Next base: position 33,955,064 of record CM053036.1, on the reverse strand, counting down.
CTGTCTGGCCATCGGATAGTGTCCGGCCACTTACTGCGCAGGCGCAGTGCTTGCGCAGTACGGAGGACAAGGAGATTCACAAAATCTCCAAAGATGAACGTCGCCTGCGCAGTGAGTGCAGGTTCAAGCCCGACCATCCAAGTGGACATACGGTAGCACATAGTAACAGGTCCCCTCACGGGTTCGCTTGGCTAGGCTTCAACCTCGGATGATGTGGCTTGAACCTGGAGTCACCGCGCATCGTCTTCGGAGAGTTTCAAAATCCCCTTGTCCTACATACTGAGCAAGCGCAGTACAGGGCGGACACTATGCGACGGGGGACAGAATTCGACACATCATTCACCACTAGCCTTACCCAGCCATTGTTATATTTTTGAACCAGTGTTGGCTACCTCGTCCTCCTCCACCGCCGCTTCCACTTACACCGCCACATCCACCGCCACCTCAACCTCCTACTCCATATGGACCTCGTCCTCCTAGGTCAAGATTATAATTTTTTCATTTTTTTAATTTCCAAGTATTTTATTTTCCCACTATCTTATCCATTAAATTGAATAATTTTTTCCAGAAAGTGCGTATTCTGGGGTATTCCCACCATATGTGCGGCATCGTGCCGTTGAGTTTCTGAGGTTCTTAATGACTTCCTGTACCTCTTCTGCTGAGAAGGGGGCCTCCAGCATTTTATTTTTATTTTTTATAATACCAAGGAGTGTCCAGGTTGTAGGGGGTGGAACTGTCCCATTTTCCCCATCCAAGGGACCTCCAAAAAGGCAGGAGGAAAAAACGGGACTTGGAGTTACCGCCAGAGTCCAAAGTTCTGTCAACCAAAGTCCTGCGGATGCAGTTACAAGCAAAGAACACACTCAGTAGAGTGGCGATGTCTGGAACGCCCTTACCGCCCTTGAGAGGTTCCTTAAACATAACCACCCGCTTCACTCTGTCCATTTTGGAGCTCCAGATGAAGTGAAACACTGCCCTGGTGATGGCCTTGAAGGTGTTAACCCGGGGGGAGGGACAGGCCTGGGCAAGGTACTGCAACACAGGGAGAATCTCGCTGCGGAGTACCAGTGTTTTACCTTTGATGGTGAGCTCTCTGAGGCTCCAAAGTCCAAACTTTTGTTGCACCTTGGCCAGTCTCTCCTCCCAGGACTTCAGGGCTGCGCCCTCAGATCCAAACCAGACCCCAAGGATTTGATGAAGTCTGTTTTTATGCTGAAAGGAATGGGTGCAGAAGAAGGCTGGAAACCACTTTCCAAAGAGCATGACTTCCGACTTCCCGCAGTTGACCTTTGCCCCTGAAGCTTTGCCGAAGTCCTCAATAATAAATGATTATGTTATAACATATAGCATAATAATATATGATTCAGCTTGATTAAAACAGTACCTTTTCAGCAGCTGCAGATTCTCATTCTCCCTCTTAACTGTGTGAGAAAAACGTGGTCTTATGGGTAAATCTTATACCCATAAACCCAAGCTTTTTCCTTCTAGTTAAGAGTGCTGGGAGGTAGCATTTGTATATTAGACACATGCCCCCTTCCTTGACACTACAGTGAGAGGCGTGCCTCCACTGCAGCATTTTTATTGGACAGCTTGGACCAATGGTGCTTTACCATTGGTCCGCAGCTCCAAGCTGTCCATTGAGCTCAGTGCCTCTGACAAGAAGTCAGAGGCATGTGAGCTCATCCTCTCAGTCTGCTGCAAACAGAGTGAGCCAGCTTGTATTTAAACTGGCCGCTCTGTATGTAGCTTCTGACAGGCTGCACAATGAGCTCTGTATCTCCGGAACCATAGGTGGCAAGAGCCCCAAATTTTGACCAGTGGTGGGGTAGGACTTACTACCCTGCAATTTGTGGGTCTCTGTGACCCCAGATCACCGAGCTATGACCCTCCAAGCTCAATCATTTCTTTTATGTTCATGGCTCTGCCTCACCTGCCTCCACTGACTGCACGTCCCTGGTCTATATACTAACCTAGCCTGCCCCTACACTGCCCTAGCCTGTCCATATACTACCCTAGCCTGTCCATATACTACCCTAGCCTGTCCATATACTACCCTAGCCTATCTTTATACTGCCCTAGCCCACCCTTAAACTGCCTCAGCCCGCCCCTTGGAATTGAACATAATGGTATGTCATATAATTTTGCAAAATGACAAGGTGCTGTTGCACGTAAATATGACTTCCTGATAAATGTAATTTTAGTTTTATTATCATGATATAAAATAATGAATGTCAGGGGCCTTTTGGTGGGCATGTTTTTTTTTTACCAGTTGTGGGATAGAACTTTGGCTACCTACCCCCCAAATTTAGGGTCTCTGTGACCTCAGGTTGCTGAGCTATATACTACCATATACTACCCTAGCCTAGCCATATACTACCCTAGCCTGTCTATATACTGCCCTAGCCTGTCCATATACTAGCCTAGCCTGTCCCTATACTGCCCTAGCTCACCCTTATACTGTCTCAGCCTGCAACTTGCAATTGAACATAATGGTAAATAAATGTAATTTTAGTTTTATTATCATGATATAAAATAATGAATGTCGGGGCCTTTTGGTGGGCGTGATTTCTTTTTTTTACCAGTTGTGGGATAGGACTGCGGCTACCTTTCCCCCAAATTTGGGCTCTCTGTGACCCCAGGTCGCTGAACTATATACTACCATATACTACCCTAGCCTGTCCATATACTACCCTAGCCTGTCTACCCTGTCCCTATACTGCCCTAGCCCACCCTTATACTGTCTCAGCCCGCAACTTGGAATTGAACATAATGGTAAATAAATACAATTTTAGTTTTATTATCATGATATAAAATAATGAATTTCGGGGCCTTTTTTTAGCAGTTGTGGGATAGGACTGTGGCTACCTTCCCCCCAAATTTGGGGTCTCTGTGACCCCAGGTCGCCAAGCTATATGCTGCCGTATACTTCCCTAGCCTGTCCATATACTATCCTAGCCTGTCTATATACTGCCCTAGCCTGTCCATATACTACCCTAGCCTGCCTATATACTGCCCTAGCCTGTCCATATACTACCCTAGCCTGTCCCTATACTGCCCTAGCCCACCATTATACTGTCTCAGCCCGCAACTTGGAATTGAACATAATGGTAAATAAATAAAATTTTTGTTTTATTATCATGATATAAAATAATGAATTGCGGGGCCTTTTGGTGGGCGTGATTTCTTTTTTTTTAGCAGTTGTGGGAAAGGACTGCGGCTACCTTCCCCCCAAATTTGGGGTCTCTGTGACCCCAGGTCGCCAAGCTATATGCTACCATATACTACCCTAGCCTGTCCATATACTATCCTAGCCTGTCTATATACTGCCCTAGCCTGTCCATATACTACCCTAGCCTGTCCCTATACAGGGGGTCCCCGGGTTACAAACGAGATAAGGACTGTAGGCTTGTTCTTAAGTTGAATCGGTTTGTAAGTCGGAACAGGTACATTTTTTAAGTGTAGCTCCAGCCAAAAAAAATTTTTTAAGCTTTTTGAAGAACATTGGGAAGGGTTATCACCCCTGTAACATTTGTTTTGCTGTCTGTGCCCCTGTTCAGAAGATTTCACCTCACCTTCTGTCCCAATGACAATTGGATTTTGAAAGTTTTGGGTTGTTAGGGAAGCATGGACTGGTGATAAAGCATCAGTGGAGACACCTTTTCCCATATTAACACTTACAGGAGTGAATTTCCCTTCCTAGGGGTATGTTTCCTCTCACTTCCTGTTGTCTCCCTCCGTTTGTTAGTAGGAGTCGTTTGTAAGTCGGATGTTTGTAAGTTGGGGACCCCCTGTACTGCCCTAGCCACACCCTGTCTCAGCCCGCAACTTGGAATTGAACATAATGGTAAATAAATTAAATTTTAGTTTTATTATCATGATATAAAATAATCAAGCTATATGCTACCATATACTACCCTAGCCTGTCCATATACTATCCTAGCCTGTCTATACACTGCCCTAGCCTGTCCATATACTACCCTAGCCTGTCCCTATACTGCCCTAGCCCATTATACTGTCTCACTTGGAATTGAACAAAATGGTAAATAAATACAATTTTAGTTTTATTATCATGATATAAAATAAGGAATTTCGGGGCCTTTTGGTGATCTTTTTTTTTTACCAGTTGTGGGATAGGACTGCGGCTACCTTCCCCCCAAATTTGGGGTCTCTGTGACCCCAGGTTGCCAAGCTATATACTACCATATACTACCCTAGCCTGTCCATATACTATCCTAGCCTGTCTATATACTGCCCTAGCCTGTCCATATACTACCCTAGCCTGTCCCTATACAGGGGGTCCCCGGGTTACAAACGAGATAGGGACTGTAGGCTTGTTCTTAAGTTGAATCGGTTTGTAAGTCGGAACAGGTACATTTTTTAAGTGTAGCTCCAGCCAAAAAAAATTTTTTAAGCTTTTTGAAGAACATTGGGAAGGGTTATCACCCCTGTAACATTTGTTTTGCTGTCTGTGCCCCTGTTCAGAAGATTTCACCTCACCTTCTGTCCCAATGAAAATTGGATTTTGAAAATTTTGGATTGTTAGGGAAACATGGACTGGTGATAAAGCATCAGTGGAGACACCTTTTCCCATATTAACACTTACAGGAGTGAATTTCCCTTCCTAGGGGTATGTTTCCTCTCACTTCCTGTTGCCTGTGCCACATCCACTTCCATCATCGCCCGAAGCGTTTTTTCAAGGAGGCATATAACTGGAATAGTAACGCTGAGAACCGCGTCATCGGCACTGGCCATGTTGGTGGAGTACTCGAAACAGCGCAACAAGGCACACAGGTCTCGCATGGAGGCCCAGTTATTGGCGGTGAAGTGGTGCTGTTCCACAGAGCGACTCACGCGTGCGTGCTGCAGCTGAAACTCCACTATCGCCTGCTGCTGCTCGCATAGTCTGGCAAGCATGTGCAAGGTGGAGTTCCACCTTGTGGGCACGTCACATATGAGACGGTGAGCGGGAAGGCCGAAGTTACGCTGGGGCCTAGCCCTGCCCACTTCTGGGACAGGGCTAGGTGGATGGCCCTGGGAAACCCTGCTAACAGAGTCATCAAAAAGCAGAAGAGACTGCTGCATGATTTTGGGCTCAGACTGATTGGCTGATTTGCAAGGGGGTGAGGTGAAAGACTGATGGACATCGGCTGCAGGTGCCAACTCTGAACTTTCATCAGGAGACTGGGTGGGAGACAATGTGAAGGAACCGGAGGCACTGTCAGCAACCCAATCTACTATCGCCTGTACTTGTCCTGGCCTCAACATTCGTACAGCCTCATTAGGCGCGCCGAAATACCGCTGCAGGCTCTGTCGCCTACTCGCACCTGAGGAAGGTGTTTCACTAGTGCGTGTAGCTGGCACAGATCGACCACGTCCTCTCCCTGCAACAGGAGCTCCACCAGCAGCGCCACGACCCAGGCCACGTCCCCTTTTTGATGATCTCCTCATATTTTCAAAATGTATGATCTCGCCCTAAATGGGTGTTTTTGCAATAGCAGAATACACCCACAGTATGTAAAGCGTGTATCTCAAAAACTGCTAAACTGCAGAAAATGCTATTGGGAAAAAAAATGTTTTTTTGGGATAGCACAATAGAAGAAATATCGATCGATTGTATGTAACACTCCTGCACACATGCACAAAGCACTAAAATATTTTATTTTTTGTCAATAGCATAATACACGTACAGTGTCTAAAGCGTGTATGAACATGCAGAAAATGCTATTGGAAAAAAAAAAATCCCCAAATCACAGCAAAATTTAATTTTTTTGCAATGTTTTTCCAATAGCAGAATACACCCACAGTATGTAAAGCGTGTATCTCTAAAACTGCTAAACTGCAGAAAATGCTATTGGAAAAAAAAAAAAAAACACACAGCAAAATTATTTTTTTTTTGCAATGTTTTTCCAATAGCAGAATACACACAGAGTATGGTGTATCTCTTACTAAAATATGCAATGATGCTGCACTGAAATCCTCTCTCTTAGCAGCCAGGAACCTGTCTATAGCAGAGTGACGCTCTGTGCTGTGTGTGTGTATCTTTTATAGAGGCTGGTTCACATGCTGCACTGCCCAATCACAGCCATGCCATTAGTAGGCATGGCTGTGATGGCTTCTAAGGGCACACTAGTGAAACTAGCTTGGATTGGCTGCCCTGCAGCTTGTAAAAGGCACCAAAACATCGCCGAACACCGGACCCGAACCCGAACATACAGTCAATAGTTCGGGTTCGGGTCCGGGACCCCGGACACCCAAAAGTCCGGTACGGACCCGAACTTTACAGTTCGGGTTCGCTCAACCCTATCCACAAGTTGATTAGAGCATCGGACATTGTTGAGACTGTTCCAGGCCTCCCTTTAGCCACAGTCGTCTGGAGGAATGCAAAGTGGTCTGGAGGAATGTTTCTTCAAAGAGACCAACAGGCACAAAGATCTGGCATGGATGGCAATCCAAGGGGGGGTTGCCGCTCAGGACATTCATGCATGCCAGAAACCTGGGCAGATACAGGCACTGCCCTTTTTGTATCATCCAAGAGGAAACTGCTTTGAGTGCCTCTTTGCACAGGGCCTGTTGAGGGCCTTGGAACCTGAACTTTGTGCTTTGTGCCACAGACTTCAATCACTAGACATGTGCAATTAGTTTCGTTTTTTTTTTTTTTTTTTCGTTATTTTCGTTCGTTTTTGTACGAATGAACGAATCGTTCGAATCGTACGAATCCGAATAACGAATCGTTCGAATCGTACGAATCCGATTAACGAATCATTCGAATCGAACGAATCCGAAAAACAACGAAAATCCGAAAAAAAACTAATTATAAACAACGAATGTACGAATGAAGAAAATCCGAAAAACGAAAACAGGAACAAAGAAAATGAACGAAAAAATGTGTACATTCGTAAAAAAAAATTTTTTGTTGAATTGGTAATTTTCCGTGTCCCTTACAATGGTGCTGCTTAACGTGCTTCGAATGGATTAAACGAAAAAATTCGTACATTCGTAACTTTTTTTTTTTTTTTTTTTCGATTCGTAATTTTCCGTGTCTCTTACAATGGCGCTGCTTAACGTGCTTCGAATGGATTGAACGAAAAAATTTGTACATTCGTAACTTTTTTTTTTTTTTTCGATTCGTAATTTTCCGTGTCTCTTACAATGGCGCTGCTTAACGTGCTTCGAATGGATTGAACGAAAAAATTCGTACATTCGTAACTTTTTTTTTCGATTCGTAAATTATTAAAATGTAATAATAGCATACACATTACATAAAATTATGAATTATGCTCCGATTACGAATCTATGAATGTTACGAATGTTACGAATGTACCAATAAATACGAATGCATCTGAATTTTGAATAAACAAATAAACGAAAATTAAACGAACGAAAAAACTAATCAACGAAAAATAACTCTTACGAATGTACGAATCGGTACGAATACGAACACCGACGACTTACAAATGTACGAATCGTTACGAATACGAACACCGACGACTTACGAATTTACGAATCGTTACGAATCAACGGAAACGATAAAAAAGAAACGAAAATAAACAATTTTTTTTCGGAAACGAAAATAAACAAATTTTTTTGTTGTGCACATGTCTAGCAATCACACACTCAAACGGACTCTTCTGTGGAACTCATTCACAGGAGGACATTGACAGCGCCTGGCGGGTGCTGTGTTGCTTGAATGAGGCTTTATGGTGCGCCAGAAAGCATCTCATCCACCAGCAGGAGAGGATATCCATCGAGGACTGGTCCACAGTCTGTTTAGAGACTATAACTTAATGGACTTTAAGGAGGAATAGGAGGTCTGAAGATTCCCCCCTCCCCCCTTGTGTATCCTTTGGCAGTTAAATAAAGCTTTGGGCCTGTGAACTCCTTTTCCCCCTCCCCTATCCCCCCCCCCCCCCCCCCCCCCCCCCACCACCCCCCATCACACCCGTTTCCTGTTGAAATGCAATTTGTCTGAAAAGTTATATGACTTTCTAGTAACATGTTTTTAGTTAATGCTTTCTGGGTAATGCGGCGTCATGCATGATGTGATGTTTCAGGGTATTATTACTCGGCGCAACACCTTAGGCATCATACCGCAGGATGAATGTAATTTATTTGTATGCGTGGAATTGTATTGTAATATAGTGTATTTATGCGCTGCGTGTCGCAGTACAGAGTGGAATGTACCCTTTTAAAGTATTTGTTTTTTGTATATTTTTATGCAAAATAAAGTATACATTTTCAATCCAAAAAAATATTATTTATCTATTTACTGTGAAATTAATGGTTATAACTTCAAACTTCAGTTATTTGTCCGTTAAGCCACCTGCTTGAGTACAGTTTTTGAAAATATAGTAAATTACCTTAAAAACAATATATAATAATTATTTGTATATTACTTATAGCCCCTTGCCACCCAGGCCAATTCTGACACTTCCCTCCTACATGTAAAAATCATTATTTTTTTTGCTATAAAATTACACAGAACCCCCAAACATTATATATATATTGTTTTAGCAGACACCATAGGGAATAAAATGGTGGTCATTGCAACTGTTTATGTCACACGGTATTTGCGCAGCTTATTTTCAAATGCTTTTTTTTGGGGGGAGAGAAACTGTTTCATGAATAAAAGAAAAAAAACAGTTAAAAAAGTTAGCCCAATTTTTTGGTATAATGTGAAAGATGATGTTACACTGAGTAAATAGATACCTAATATGTCATACTTTAAAATTGTGCACACTTGTGGAATGGCACCAAACTTCAGGACTTAACCGTTTCCCAACCGGCGCACGACGATGTACGTCGACAGAATGGCCCAGACAGGCATATGGGCGTACAGGTACGTCCCCTTTAAGATGCCGCCGTGCCAGCGCGCCGGTCGGGACCCCCCGTGAGTCCGGTCGTGGGGCTTGCGGACTTGATCGCCGCGGGGATACCCGCGATCGTCTCAGAGAAAGGCTGAACGGGGAGATGCGGAAGTAAACAGCATCTCCCCGTTCTGCCTAGCAACTAGTGACACCGATCTCTGCTCCCTGTGATTGGAGCAGAGATCAGTATTCACTAGATCACAGCCACGCCCCCCCCCACAGTTAGTAACACGCCTCTAGGAACACTTAACCCCTACACCGCCACCTAGTGGTTAACCCCTTCACTGCCAGTGTTATTTACACAGGAATCAGTGCATGTAAATAGCACTGATTGCTGTATAAATGACAATGGTCCCAAAAATGTGTCAAAATTGTCTGATTTGTCCGCAATAATGTCGCAGTCACAATAAAAATTGCTGATCGCCGCCATTACTAGTAAAAACAAAATTATTAATAAAAATGCTATAAAACTATCCCCTATTTTGTAAACTCTATAACTTCTGGGCAAACCAATTAATAATTGCTTATTGCTATTTTTTTACCAAAAATATGTAGAAGAATTGCTCTTTTTTTGTTTATAGCGCAAAAAATAAAAACCGCAGGGGCGATCAAATACCACCAAAAGAAAGCTCTATTTGTGGGAAAAAAGGACGTCAATTTTGTTTGGAAGCCACGTTGCACGACCGAGCAATTGTCAATTAAAGCGTCGCAGTACCGAATCGCAAAATGTGGTCTGGTCTTAAGCCAGCAAAATGGTCCGGTCTGAAAGTGGTTAAAAATCACCATAGGCGACGCTTTACAACAGGTTACATGTTTAGAGTTACAGAGGAGGCCTAGTGCTAGAATTATTGTTCTCGCTCTAACGATCGTAGCGTACGTAATCTGTGTGTATCTGACTCTGATACTAGCCAGTGCCTCACCAGTCACGGACCTCATTGCACGTTCCTGATATAGACAGGCTGTGGTAGTATATGGGCCGGCTAGGGTATTATAGGGACAGAGTGGGGTAGTATATAGACAGGCTAGGGTAGTATATGGACAGGCTAAGGCAGTAAAGGGGCAGGCTAGGGTAGTATATGGACAGGCTAGGGTATTATAGGGACAGAGTGGGGTAGTATATAGACAGGCTAGGGTAGTATATGGACAGGCTAAGGCAGTAAAGGGGCAGGCTAGGGTAGTATATGGACAGGCTAGGGTATTATAGGGACAGAGTGGGGTAGTATATAGACAGGCTAGGGTAGTATATGGACAGGCTAAGGCAGTAAAGGGGCAGGCTAGGGTAGTATATGGACAGGCTAGGGTAGTATATAGACAGGCTAGGGTAGTATATGGATAGGCTAAGGTAGAATACAGACAGGCTAGGGTAGTATATGGACCGGCTAGGGTAGTATAGGGGCTTTAACCAGACACTGATAAAAGTCACAAGACTGCTACAGTATATACTGCTGATGAGAAAAGGCATCAATAAACTTTTTTATATCTTTTCACTAGCTGGTTCCTATACCTGAATTTAGTCCAAGATAGTCCAATTGCCCTTTAGCTTTTTTGGTGAGAACCTGGCTTGGGACCAGGCTCCCAACCCCTTTATTTCTAAAATTTCTGGATGATGGTACAATTTTTATTATCTACCCATGAACATTGTCTGTAAAGGCCATCTACATTCTTCCACAAAATGTGCTAGTATGCAATTCATACTAGCACGATATGACTTTACCTTGCAGGAAGAAAGAAAAAAAAAAAAACGCCCAGCAGTATACAACCTCTTTAAGCTAAGATGGCAAAAACTGGGAAAGAAAAGGGACATTTTCAGAAAGTTTTCCCAATCATTTATTTCATTCCATAGTCCATATGACTGGCATAAACCCCTCAGTGATTGGCCAGGGTCAAGTAAATGTTCATTACCCAATACATGTGATCTTCTTACTCTACGTACTGGATAACAGTTAATGTTTGCAGGCAGAAGCAAGCTTCTTGGGCTTAGGGCAACCCCAACCAACCCAGATTACATAAACAAACAGAGCTCAGGCTGACTACAGCATAGCTGGCAACAAAACAATTGACTAGGGACACGGTGCGGGATATGGAAAGGTCCCAACAGGTTAATATTGGTTTAATATTAAAGATCTGGAACAAAAAAAATAAGCAAAGGACAGAGGAAAAATTGGTATGATGTCTGGGCAAGCAGGTCTGAAGCTAGTGGGAAGATAAGATTTATTGTCTACACTACTCCACATCATACACTACACATCATACACTACACATCATACACTCCACATCATACACTACACATCATACACTACACATCATACACTACACATCATACACTCCACATCATACACTACACATCATACACTACACATCATACACTCCACATCATACACTACACATCATACACTACACATCATACACTACACATCATACACTCCACATCATACACTCCACATCATACACTCCACATCATACACTCCACATCATACACTACACATCATACACTACACATCATACACTCCACATCATACACTACACATCATACACTCCACATCATACACTACACATCATACACTACACATCATACACTCCACATCATACACTACACATCATACACTACACATCATACACTACACATCATACCCTACACATCATACACTACACATCATACACTACACATCATACACTCCACATCATACCCTACACATCATACACTACACATCATACACTACACATCATACACTCCACATCATACACTACACATCATACACTACACATCATACACTCCACATCATACACTACACATCATACACTACACATCATACACTCCACATCATACACTCCACATCATACACTCCACATCATACACTACACATCATACCCTACACATCATACACTACACATCATACACTACACATCATACACTACACATCATACACTACACATCATACACTCCACATCATACACTACACATCATACACTCCACATCATACACTACACATCATACCCTACTAGGGATGAGCCGAACACCCCCGGGTTCGGTTCGAACCAGAACCTTCGAACGGACCGAAAGTTCGCGCGAATTTTCGAACCCTATACGTTATAATGGACGCGAACGTTCGAAATCAAAAGTGCTAATTACAACGGCCAATATGCATATTAATGTCATAAAACAGGTTTGGGGACCCGGGTCCTGCCCCAGGGGACATATATCAATGCAAAAAGAATTTTTAAAAACTAACGTTTTTTCGGGAGCAGTCATTTTAATGATGCATAAAGTGAAAAAAAAAAAGTGAAATTTTCCTTTAAATATGGTACCTGGGGGGTGTCTAAAGTATGCCTGTGAAGTGGCATGTGTTTCCCGTGTTTAGAACTGTCCTTGCACAAAATGACATTTGTAAAGGAAAAAAAGAAGCCATTTAAAACCACTTGCGGCTTTAATGTCATGTCTTGTCCTGGCCGCCATATGGCTGAAAATCCTTGAGAAAAATGGCATGGCTACCCCATCACCCCCCCCCCCCACCCCAGCCCCTTTGGGTCTTGTATGGATATTAAGGGGGACCCCGCACCCAAAATAAAACCCTATACCTACAACCCTATATACTCTGAACAGCAGTATATAGGTGGTGCAAACAAGACACGGACTGTAGGTTTGTTCTTAAGTAGAATCTGAACAGGTACATTATGAAGTGTAGCTCCATCCCAAAAAAATCTATTTTTAAGCTTTTTGGAGAACATAGGGAGGGGTTATCACCCCTGTAACATTTGCTGTCTTTGCACATGTGTTCAGAACATGTCACCTCACTTTCCGTCCCAATGACAAATGTTTTTGGAAAAGTGGGGTTTTAATTGAAACAAGGATTGGTGATAAAGTATCAGTAGAGAGGAGATACCTTTTTCCCAAATTAAATCTAACAGGATAGAATTTCCCTTCCTAGGGGTAGATTTCCTCTCACTTCCTGTTTTCTCTTTCCGTTTGCAAGTAGGAGTCGTTTGTAAGTTGGATGTTTGAAAGTAGGGGCCTGCCGTATATACTCTGCAGAAATTTGCCCTATTAGATGTTGGTGTAGCCACAAGACTGGTGGGCACAGGAATGGGCCCTGCTGTGAGTTAATAGATCAAGATTTGTACTTGCATGCACCTGTTGAACCGGGCAGAAAAATTGGGCCTTTGGTGGTGGTGGTGGTGGTGGACGGTGTTGCCACAAGACTGTAAGCTCTCACAGTTACTCTTGGTGGGCGCAGGAATGGGCCCTGCTGTGAGTTATTAGATCAAGATTTGTAATTGCATGCACCTGTTGAACAGGGCAGAAAAATTGGGCCTTTGGTGGTGGTGGTGGTGGTGGTGGTGGACGGTGTTGCCACAAGACTGTAAGCTCTCACAGTTACTCTTGGTGGGCGCAGGAATGGGCCCTGCTGTGAGTTATTAGATCAAGATTTGTAATTGCATGCACCTGTTGAACAGGGCAGAAAAATTGGGCCTTTGGTGGTGGTGGTGGTGGTGGTGGACGGTGTTGCCACAAGACTGTAAGCTCTCACAGTTACTCTTGGTGGGCGCAGGAATGGGCCCTGCTGTGAGTTATTAGATCAAGATTTGTAATTGCAAGCACCTGATGAACAGGGCAGAAAAATTGGGCCTTTGGCGGTGGTGGTGGACGGTGTTGCCACAAGACTGTAGGCCCTCATAGTTACTCTTGGTGGGCGCAGGAATGGGCCCTGCTGTGAACTATTAGATCAAGATTTGTAATTACACGCCCCTGTTAAACAGGGGCTGAAAAATTGTGCCTTAGACATTGGTGCTGGTGCCACAACACTGCAACCCCTCACAGATACTGTACTCTTAGCACAGCAATGAGACCTGTTGCAAAGCATTGCCTAAAAATTGTAATTACACGCCCCAACAGGGGCTGAAAAATTGTGCCTTAGGCACTGGTGCTGGTGCCACAACACTGCAACCCCTCACAGATACTGTACTTGGAGCACAGCAGTCACACGTGTTGCGAAGCATTTTTTTTAAAAAAAAAAATTGTAATTACACGCCCCTGTTAAACAGGGGCTGAAAAATTGTGCCTTAGGCACTGGTGCTGGTGCCACAACACTGCAACCCCTCACAGATACTGTACTTGGAGCACAGCAGTCACACGTGTTGCGAAGCATTTTTTTAAAAAATTGTAATTACACGCCCCTGTTAAACAGGGGCTGAAAAATTGTGCCTTAGGCACTGGTGCTGGTGCCACAACACTGCAACCCCTCACAGATACTGTACTTGGAGCACAGCAGTCACACGTGTTGCGAAGCATTTTTTAAAAAAAATTGTAAGTACACGCCCCTGTTATACAGGGGCTGAAAAATTGTGCCTTAGGCACTGGTGTGGTGGCATGGATCATTGAGGAGGAGGAAGAGGATAGTCAGTGAACATAACAGGACAGTCACTCAGCATCAGCATAGGCAGTCTTGAAGGGATGTGACATTATAAATTATTCCGTTATATCCGCTTCAGGTGCCTGGTAGCTGGTGGTGATCCAAGACTGATTCATTTTGATGAAGGTCAGTCGATCAACCGAGTCGGTGGACAGGCGCACCCTATGATCGGTGACAAATCCTCCAGCAGCACTGAATGTGCGTTCAGAAAGAACGCTGGAGGCAGGACAGGCCAGTAGCTCAATTGCATACTGTGCAAGCTCTGGCCAGTGATCCATCCTCAGGACCCAGTAAGCCAGAGGATTTTCGGTGGGAAAGGTGTCCAAGTCTGACCTTGCCCCAAGGTATTCCTGCACCATGTATATCAGACGCTGGCGATGGTTGCTGGAACCGATCATACCTTGGGGCTGCGGACTAAAAAATTGTCTGAACGCATCGGTCAGACGTCCACCTTCCCCACCGCTCCTTCTGCTACTGACCGAAGCCTCAGCAACTCGTCGCCCAGGACCAGGAGTTTGTAACCTCCCAGTTTCTGGGAACGCGTTGCACAGACCTTTCTGCAAGGCCTCCCTGATATGTCTCATCCTCTGCTCCCTCTGCGACGGCAAGATAAGGTCCGCAACCTTACGCTTGTACCGTGGATCAAGGAGAGTGGCCAGCCAGTAATGGTCCCTCTCCTTGATCCGAAGAACACGAGGATCCTTCCGCAGGCTTTGCAGGATCAGGGAGGCCATGCAGCGTAGGTTAGCTGAGGCATTCGGTCCGGAGTCTTCTGGGTCACTGAGGATGACATGATCGCCAGCCACCTCCTCCCAGCCACGTACAAGTCCACTGGTTTGTTGGGACTGTACATCATCCCTAAAAGACTGCTGCTGCTGCTGATGCTGAGTGCCAGGCTCCACCTCCATGCTCACACAATCCTCCTCCTCCTCCTCCTCCTCCTCATCCTCTTCCTGTGTGATGGGTGGGACAGAAGGAACACTGTCCGGATAAAGGGGGCCTTGAGAGGCAAGGAAGTCCTCCTCTTCCTGCCTCTGTTCTGCCTCAAGTGCCCTGTCCATTATCCCACGCAGCGTATGCTCCAACAGGTGGACAAGAGGTACAGTGTCACTGATGCATGCACTGTCACTGCTCACCATCCTCGTGGCCTCCTCAAATGGTGAGAGGACAGTGCATGCATCCCTGATCATGCTCCACTGACGTGGGGAAAAAAAACAAGCTCCCCTGACCCTGTCCTGGTGCCGTAGTCGCAAAGGTACTCATTGATGGCCCCCTGCTGCGTGTGCAGTCGCTGCAGCATGGCCAACGTTGAGTTCCACCTGGTGGGCATGTCACATATTAGGCGGTTCTTGGGCGGGTTCAGCTCCTTTTGCAGCTCAGTCAGCCGAGCACTGGCATTATAAGATTGGCGGAAATGCACACAGACTTTCCTGGCCTGCCTCAGGACATCCTGTAAGCCTGGGAACCTGCCCAAGAACCGCTGCACCACCAGGTTGAGGACGTGAGCCATACAGGGCACATGGGTGAGCTGCCCCTGTCGCAGGGCGGAGAGGAGGTTGGTGCCATTGTCAGAAACGACCATTCCTGGCTTAAGCTGACGTGGCGTCAACCACCTCTCGGCCTGCCCCTGCAGAGCTGCCAGAACCTTTGGCCCAGTGTGGCTCCTGTCCCCCAAACACACCAGCGCAAGCACGGCATGGCATCTTTTTGCCTGCGCACTTGCGTAGCCCCTTGTACGCCTACGGAGCACCGCTGGTTCCGAGGACAGAGCACTGGAGGAAGAAGAAGAGGAGGGGGTGGAGGAGAGAGGTGTGTCACAACCAGTAGCAGTAGTAGCGTTTTGGAGGCGTGGTGGCGGAACAACCTCCAACACTACTGCACCTTGTCCTGCATCCCTCCCAGCTGCCAATAGAGTGACCCAATGGGCCGTGAAAGAAAGGTAACGTCCCTGTCCATGCCTGCTGGACCATGAGTCAGCGGTAATATGCACCTTACCGCTGACCGCCCTGTCCAGCGAGGCATGGACATTGCCTTCCACATGCCGGTAGAGAGACGGAATCGCCTTCCGTGAGAAAAAGTGGCGTTTGGGAACCTGCCACTGAGGAACCGCACATTGAACAAACTCACGGAAGGGGGCCGAGTCTACCAACTGAAAAGGCAGCAGTTGAAGTGCTAGCAATTTAGCCAAGCTAGCATTCAACCGCTGGGCATGTGGATGGCTGGGAGTGTACTTCTTTCGACGGTCCAGCAGCTGGGGCAGGGAAATTTGCCTGCTACAATCGGACGTCGGTGTACTGCAAGTACTTGGTTGTGACACACCTAATTCTACACCTTCAGTCCTCTCACAGCAGCTTTCAGAGAGGACTGAAGATGAAGTGGGGATGGAGATCCCAGCTGATGAGGAGCAAGGAGAGGTCCGCTTAGTTCTTTGGTGTGGGTCTTTTATGTGTGCCTGCCAACGAGCTGCATGGCAGGTCGACATATGTCTGGTCATGCTTGTGGTGCCCAAGCGGCTGATGTTTTGGCCACGCGCGATACGCTTGAGACAAATATTGCAAATAGCAGTGGTGCGATCTGATGCACTCGTCTCAAAAAAGGCCCACACCAAAGAACTTTTCTGATAACGTGCAGAGGCAGCGCCCTGCACAGGCGGAGCTCTGCGGTGTTGTACAGTTGCTGTGCTGGCCTCTAGCTGGCCTCCAGAGGGCATCCTGCCTCGTTGGACATGTGACGCCGCATCCTCCTCCTCCTCCTCCTCGTCCTCCTCCTCATCCTCTCTCCCTCCAGGCACCCACGTGGCGTCAGTGACCTCATCATCCCCTCCCTCTTCACCACTAGAGCAAACCTGGCAGTAAGCTGCAGCTGGTGGAACAGTACTGCCAGATTGCTGTCCTTCAGCATCCCCTCTCTCTGCGCGCACACTACTGACTTCCTCAAGCTGGGTATCATCATCCGAGCCTTCGAATCGTTGGGCATCCTCCTGGAGCATGTACCCAACACTGTGCTCAAAGAGTTCGGGGGACTCCTCAGGAGGACATGGTGGGTCTAGGGAAGGGGTGGCTGATGATGCCATTGAGTACGCGTTGGCAGGTGCTCTGCCAGTACCCTGAGCCTGGGTGAGAGAGGATGAGGAGGATGAGGAGGGCTTGGTCATCCATTCTACCAAGCCTTCAGCATGATGCGGCTCCACATGTCCAGCTGCCGAAAACAAAGACACGCGTGTCCCATGGTCACGTGCTGATGACGATGCACGACCGCGTCCACGGCCGCGGCCACGTCCACTAGAAACCGAGCCTGCCTGCCCTGTGTTCTTGGCTCTGCACGCTCTGCCTCCCCTTGGCGGTCTTCCAGCCATTGTAGTCGGTAGTCCTGTGGGTGCTGCTGAGAAGAAAATATAGGAGCTCTGTGTGAATGAATGAATGAATGAATGAATGACTTGTATAGCGCTGCAAATGCGAACTGAATCGCCTCAAGGCGCTTGTCTGCCCCTGTTTCCTGCTGTATTAGAAGAGGTGGGTCTTGAGCTTTTTCCTGAAGGCCTGATGGTTTTCTTCCAAGCGGATGTTGTTTGGTAGTGCATTCCATAGCCGAGGTCCCTGTACTGCGAATCTTCGTTCTCCCTTCGATTTGTAGCGGGCTTTGGGGATGAGAAGGAGATTTTGGTCTGTCGATCGAAGTCTGCGATTCGGTATGTATTTTCCTATTTTCTCACAAAGGTATTGAGGAGCATTTCCTTGTGTACATTTGTGGGTGAGGCAGAGGGTCTTGAATGTGATCCTATCTTTTACCTTGAGCCAATGAAGGGACCTTAGGGATGGGGAAATGGATTCCCAGGGTTTCTTTCCGGTGACTAATCTTGCTGCTGCGTTTTGGACGACTTGTAGGCGTGCAATCTGGTAATCCGGTAATCCTATGTAGAGGGAGTTTGCGTAGTCGAGCCGCGAATTGATGATGGTTCCTACTACTACTGCTTTCTCCTTTTCTGGGATGAAGGGGATGAGTCTGCGAAGCATGCGGAGGAGATGATGGGATCCGCTGATTACTGATCCTATTTGTGCATCCATGGTCATCTCTGAATCAAAGATGACTCCGAGGCTTTTGGCTTTGGTGCTTGGGAGGATGGTCTGTTCCAGGATGGTTGGTGGGATCCATGACGTCTTCGTTTTTTTTCTTCGGTTAGCGTTGTGTGATGCCACTAACACACTAGAAGTCCTTTTGGCTTTGGTGCTTGGGAGGATGGTCTGTTCCAGGATGGTTGGTGGGATCCATGACGTCTTCGTTTTTTTACTTCGGTTAGCGTTGTGTGATGCCACTAACACACTAGAAGTCCTATAGGTGCTTCTGCAAATAAAATTTAGGAGCTCTGTGTGATGCCACTAACACACTAGTCCTATGGGTGCTTCTGCAAAGAAAATATAGGAGCTCTGTGTGATGCCACTAACACACTAGAAGTCCTATGGGTGCTTCTGCAAAGAAAATATAGGAGCTCTGTGTGATGCCACTAACACACTAGAAGTCCTGTGGGTGCTGCTGAGAAGAAAATATAGGAGCTCTGTGTGATGCCACTAACACACTAGAAGTCCTATGGGTGCTTCTGCAAAGAAAATATAGGAGCTCTGTGTGATGCCACTAACACACTAGAAGTCCTGTGGGTGCTGCTGAGAAGAAAATATAGGAGCTCTGTGTGATGCCACTAACACACTAGAAGTCCTATGGGTGCTTCTGCAAAGAAAATATAGGAGCTCTGTGTGATGCCACTAACACACTAGAAGTCCTGTGGGTGCTGCTGAGAAGAAAATATAGGAGCTCTGTGTGATGCCACTAACACACTAGAAGTCCTATGGGTGCTTCTGCAAAGAAAATATAGGAGCTCTGTGTGATGCCACTAAAACACTAGAAGTCCTGTGGGTGCTGCTGAGAAGAAAATATAGGAGCTCTGTGTGATGCCACTAACACACTAGAAGTCCTATGGGTGCTTCTGCAAAGAAAATATAGGAGCTCTGTGTGATGCCACTAACACACTAGAAGTCCTGTGGGTGCTGCTGAGAAGAAAAATATAGGAGCTCTGTGTGATGCCACTAACACACTAGAAGTTCTATGGGTGCTTCTGCAAAGAAAATATAGGAGCTCTGTGTGATGCCACTAACACACTAGAAGTCCTGTGGGTGCTGCTGAGAAGAAAATATAGGAGCTCTGTGTGATGCCACTAACACACTAGAAGTCCTATGGGTGCTTCTGCAAAGAAAATATAGGAGCTCTGTGTGATGCCACTAACACACTAGAAGTCCTATGGGTGCTTCTGCAAAGAAAATATAGGAGCTCTGTGTGATGGGACTAACACACTACAAGTCCTATGGGTGCTTCTGCAAAGAAAATATAGGAACTCTGTGTGATGGGACTAACACACTACAAGTCCTATGGGTGCTTCTGCAAAGAAAATATAGGAACTCTGTGTGATGGGACTAACACACTACAAGTCCTATGGGTGCTTCTGGGAAGAAAATATAGCTCTGTGTGATGGGACTAACACACTACAAGTCCTATGGGTGCTTCTGCAAAGAAAATATAGGAACTCTGTGTGATGGGACTAACACACTACAAGTCCTATGGGTGCTTCTGGGAAGAAAATATAGGAGCTCTGTGTGATGGGACTAACACACTACAAGTCCTATGGGTGCTTCTGGGAAGAAAATATAGGAGCTCTGTGTGATGGGACTAACACACTACAAGTCCTATAGGTGCTTCTGCAAAGAAAATATAGGAACTCTGTGTGATGGGACTAACACACTACAAGTCCTATAGGTGCTTCTGGGAAGAAAATATATGAGCTCTGTGTGATGGGACTAACACACTACAAGTCCTATGGGTGCTTCTGGGAAGAAAATATAGGAGCTCTGTGTGATGGGACTAACACACTACAAGTCCTATAGGTGCTTCTGCAAAGAAAATATAGGAACTCTGTGTGATGGGACTAACACACTACAAGTCCTATGGGTGCTTCTGGGAAGAAAATATAGGAGCTCTGTGTGATGGGACTAACACACTACAAGTCCTATAGGTGCTTCTGCAAAGAAAATATAGGAACTCTGTGTGATGGGACTAACACACTACAAGTCCTATGGGTGCTTCTGGGAAGGAAATATAGGAGCTCTGTGTGATGGGACTAACACACTACAAGTCCTATGGGTGCTTCTGGGAAGAAAATATAGGAGCTCTGTGTGATGGGACTAACACACTACAAGTCCTATAGGTGCTTCTGCAAAGAAAATATAGGAACTCTGTGTGATGGGACTAACACACTACAAGTCCTATGGGTGCTTCTGGGAAGAAAATATAGGAGCTCTGTGTGATGGGACTAACACACTACAAGTCCTATAGGTGCTTCTGCAAAGAAAATATAGGAACTCTGTGTGATGGGACTAACACACTACAAGTCCTATGGGTGCTTCTGGGAAGAAAATATAGGAGCTCTGTGTGATGGGACTAACACACTACAAGTCCTATGGGTGCTTCTGCAAAGAAAATATAGGAACTCTGTGTGATGGGACTAACACACTACAAGTCCTATAGGTGCTTCTGCAAAGAAAATATAGGAACTCTGTGTGATGGGACTAACACACTACAAGTCCTATGGGTGCTTCTGGGAAGAAAATATAGGAGCTCTGTGTGATGGGACTAACACACTACAAGTCCTATAGGTGCTTCTGCAAAGAAAATATAGGAACTCTGTGTGATGGGACTAACACACTACAAGTCCTATGGGTGCTTCTGGGAAGAAAATATAGGAGCTCTGTGTGATGGGACTAACACACTACAAGTCCTATGGGTGCTTCTGGGAAGAAAATATAGGAGCTCTGTGTGATGGGACTAACACACTACAAGTCCTATAGGTGCTTCTGGGAAGAAAATATAGGAGCTCTGTGTGATGGGACTAACACACTACAAGTCCTATAGGTGCTTCTGGGAAGAAAATATAGCTCTGTGTGATGGGACTAACACACTACAAGTCCTATAGGTGCTTCTGGGAAGAAAATATAGCTCTGTGTGATGGGACTAACACACTACAAGTCCTATAGGTGCTTCTGGGAAGAAAATATAGGAGCTCTGTGTGATGGGACTAACACACTACAAGTCCTATAGGTGCTTCTGGGAAGAAAATATAGCTCTGTGTGATGGGACTAACACACTACAAGTCCTATAGGTGCTTCTGGGAAGAAAATATAGCTCTGTGTGATGGGACTAACACACTACAAGTCCTATGGGTGCTTCTGCAAAGAAAATATAGGAACTCTGTGTGATGGGACTAACACACTACAAGTCCTATGGGTGCTTCTGGGAAGAAAATATAGGAGCTCTGTGTGATGGGACTAACACACTACAAGTCCTATAGGTGCTTCTGCAAAGAAAATATAGGAACTCTGTGTGATGGGACTAACACACTACAAGTCCTATGGGTGCTTCTGGGAAGAAAATATAGGAGCTCTGTGTGATGGGACTAACACACTACAAGTCCTATGGGTGCTTCTGCAAAGAAAATATAGGAACTCTGTGTGATGGGACTAACACACTACAAGTCCTATAGGTGCTTCTGCAAAGAAAATATAGGAACTCTGTGTGATGGGACTAACACACTACAAGTCCTATGGGTGCTTCTGGGAAGAAAATATAGGAGCTCTGTGTGATGGGACTAACACACTACAAGTCCTATAGGTGCTTCTGCAAAGAAAATATAGGAACTCTGTGTGATGGGACTAACACACACTACAAGTCCTATGGGTGCTTCTGGGAAGAAAATATAGGAGCTCTGTGTGATGGGACTAACACACTACAAGTCCTATGGGTGCTTCTGGGAAGAAAATATAGGAGCTCTGTGTGATGGGACTAACACACTACAAGTCCTATAGGTGCTTCTGGGAAGAAAATATAGGAGCTCTGTGTGATGGGACTAACACACTACAAGTCCTATAGGTGCTTCTGGGAAGAAAATATAGCTCTGTGTGATGGGACTAACACACTACAAGTCCTATAGGTGCTTCTGGGAAGAAAATATAGCTCTGTGTGATGGGACTAACACACTACAAGTCCTATAGGTGCTTCTGGGAAGAAAATATAGGAGCTCTGTGTGATGGGACTAACACACTACAAGTCCTATAGGTGCTTCTGGGAAGAAAATATAGCTCTGTGTGATGGGACTAACACACTA
The DNA here is from genome assembly GCA_028564925.1 of Lithobates sylvaticus. NCBI lineage: Eukaryota > Metazoa > Chordata > Amphibia > Anura > Ranidae > Lithobates > Lithobates sylvaticus. The sequence continues at coordinate 33,932,589 of CM053036.1, read as the reverse complement.
CAAGTCCTATAGGTGCTTCTGGGAAGAAAATATAGCTCTGTGTGATGGGACTAACACACTACAAGTCCTATGGGTGCTTCTGCAAAGAAAATATAGGAACTCTGTGTGATGGGACTAACACACTACAAGTCCTATGGGTGCTTCTGGGAAGAAAATATAGGAGCTCTGTTTGCTGCCACTAACACACTACAAGTCCTATGGGTGCTTTTGGGGTGCAGTGCTGTACTAACAGCACTGCGGTTGGTACTACTGAAATACTGTACTAACAGTAAGACACGCACCAGACTAACCCCCAGCAGCAGCTAAAAACACACTAACCAGCAGCAGCAATGGACGATCAATGACAGGTAGCAATGGTTTAGCAAAGTAGAGCAAATCTTTCTAAATGAATCTAGCAAAGAGTGACACAGAATCAGCCTGCACTCTCCTAAAGCCGGAACTCATGTGACCGGCGCCGACGGCGTGGCGGCCTTTTAAATGAGGGGGCGTGTAGTAAAGCCCCTGAGCTGTAATTGGCTACAGGCGTCCTGCCTGTAGCCAATTATGGCTCTCCGAGTTTCCGGCGCTGTGATTGGCCAAGCATGCGGGGTCACAGTGCATGCTTGGCCAATCATCAGCCAGCAATGCACTGCGCCGGCCGCGCCGGCCGCGCCGGCCGCAATGCATTGCGGGGCCGCTCGCATCACACGAATGTGATGCGAGCGGCCAAAAGAGTTCTGGGCTCGCCGAGCGAGCGAACGCCCGGTGCTCGATGCGAACATGGGTTCGCATCGAGCACCGGGCCCATCCCTATACCCTACACATCATACACTACACATCATACACTACACATCATACACTACACATCATACACTACACATCATACAGTACACATCATACACTACACATCATACACTACACATCATACAGTACACATCATACACTACACATCATACACTCCACATCATACACTACACATCATACACTACACATCATACACTCCACATCATACACTCCACATCATACACTCCACATCATACACTACACATCATACACTACACATCATACACTACACATCATACACTACACATCATACACTCCACATCATACACTACACATCATACACTCCACATCATACACTACACATCATACACTACACATCATACACTACACATCATACACTACACATCATACACTCCAAATCATACACTACACATCATACACTCCACATCATACACTACACATCATACACTACACATCATACACTACACATCATACACTCCACATCATACACTACACACCATACACTACACACCATACACTACACATCATACACTACACATCGTACACTCCACATCGTACACTACACATCGTACACTACACATCGTACACTACACATCATACACTCCACATCATACACTCCACATCATACACTCCACATCATACACTCCACATCATACACTACACATCATACACTACACATCATACACTACACATCATACAGTACACATCATACACTACACATCATACACTACACATCATACAGTACACATCATACAGTACACATCATACACTCCACATCATACACTCCACATCATACACTACACACCATACACTACACATCATACACTACACATCATACACTACACATCATACACTACACATCATACACTCCATATCATACACTCCACATCATACACTCCACATCATACACTCCACATCATACACTCCACATCATACACTCCACATCATACACTACACATCATACACTCCACATCATACACTCCACATCATACACTACACACCATACACTCCACATCATACACTCCACATCATACACTACACATCATACACTACACATCATACACTACACATCATACACTACACATTATACACTACACATCATACACTCCACATCATACACTCCACATCATACACTCCACATCATACACTACACATCATACACGACACACCATACACTACACATCATACAGTACACATCATACACTACACATCGTACACTCCGCATCGTACACTCCGCATCGTACACTACACATCGTACACTACACATCGTACACTCCACATCGTACACTCCACATCGTACACTACACATCGTACACTCCACATCATACACTCCACATCATACACTCCACATCATACACTACACATCATACACTACACATCATACACTACACATCATACAGTACACATCATACACTACACATCATACACTCCACATCATACACTACACATCATACAGTACACATCATACACTCCACATCATACACTACACACCATACACTACACACCATACACTACACATCATACACTACACACCATACACTCCACATCATACACTCCACATCATAAACTACACATCATACACTACACATCATACACTACACATCATACACGACACATCATACACGACACACCATACACTACACATCATACAGTACACATCATACAGTACACATCATATACTCCACATCATACACTACACACCATACACTACACACCATACACTACACATCATACATTACACATCATACACTACACATCATACACTCCACATCATACACTCCACATCATACACCCCACATCATACACTCCACATCATACACTACACATCATACACTACACATCATACACTCCACATCATACACTCCACATCATACACTCCACATCATACACTACACATCATACACTCCACATCATACACTCCACATCATACACTCCACATCATACACTACACATCATACACTACACATCATACACTACACATCATACACTACACACCATACACTACACACCATACACTCCACATCATACACTACACATCATACACTCCACATCATACACTCCACATCATACACTACACATCGTACACTACACATCGTACACTACACACCGTACACTACACATCGTACACTACACATCGTACACTACACATCGTACACTACACATCGTACACTACACATCATACACTACACACCATACACTCCACATCATACACTCCACATCATACACTACACATCATATACTACACACCATACACTACACACCATACACTACACATCATACACTACACATCATACACTACACATCATACACTCCACATCATACACTCCACATCATACACTACACATCATACACTACACATCATACACTACACATCATACACTACACACCATACACTACACACCATACACTACACATCATACACTACACATCATACACTACACACCATACACTACACACCATACACTACAAATCATACACTACACATCATACACTCCACATCGTACACTACACATCGTACACTCCACATCGTACACTACACATCGTACACTACACACCATACACTACACATCATACACTACACATCATACACTACACATCATACACTACACACCATACACTACACATCATACACTACACATCATACACTCCACATCATACACTACACGTCATACACTACACGTCACACACTACACATCATACACTCCACATCATACACTCCACATCATACACTCCACATCATACACTACACATCATACACTACACATCGTACACTACACATCGTACACTCCACATCGTACACTACACATCATACACTACACATCGTACACTACACACCATACACTACACATCATACACTACACATCATACACTACACATCATACACTACACATCATACACTACACATCATACACTCCACATCATACACTACACACCATACACTACACATCATACACTACACATCATACACTCCACATCATACACTACACGTCATACACTACACGTCATACACTACACATCATACACTCCACATCATACACTCCACATCATACACTCCACATCATACACTACACACCATACACTACACATCATACACTACACATCATACACTCCGCATCGTACACTCCGCATCGTACACTACACATCGTACACTACACATCGTACACTCCACATCGTACACTCCACATCGTACACTACACATCGTACACTACACATCATACACTCCACATCATACACTCCACATCATACACTCCACATCATACACTACACATCATACACTACACATCATACACTACACATCATACAGTACACATCATACACTACACATCATACACTCCACATCATACACTACACATCATACAGTACACATCATACACTCCACATCATACACTACACACCATACACTACACACCATACACTACACATCATACACTACACATCATACACTACACATCATACACTACACATCATACACTCCACATCATACACTCCACATCATACACTACACATCATACACTACACATCATACACTACACATCATACACTACACATCATAAACTACACATCATACACTCCACATCATACACTACACATCATAAACTACACATCATACACTACACATCATAAACTACACATCATACACTCCACATCATACACTACACATTATACACTACACATCATAAACTACACATCATACACTCCACATCATACACTACACATCATAAACTACACATCATACACTACACATCATACACTACACATCATACACTACACATCATAAACTACACATCATACACTACACATCATACACTACACATCATACACTCCACATCATAAACTACACATCATACACTACACATCATACACTACACATCATACACTACACATCATACACTACACATCATAAACTACACATCATACACTACACATCATACACTCCACGTCATACACTCCACGTCATACACTACACGTCATACACTACACATCATACACTACACATCATAAACTACACATCATACACTCCACATCATACGCTACACATCATACGCTACACATCATACGCTTCACATCATACGCTCCACATCATACACTCCACATCATAAACTACACATCATACACTACACATCATACACTACACATCATAAACTACACATCATACACTCCACATCATACACTACACATCATACACTCCACATCATACACTACACATCATACACTACACATCATACACTACACATCATACACTCCACATCATACACTACACATCATACACTACACATCATACACTCCACATCATACACTCCACATCATAAACTACACATCATACACTACACATCATACACTACACATCATACGCTACACATCATACGCTACACATCATACGCTACACATCATACGCTACACATCATACACTACACATCATACACTACACATCATACACTACACATCATACACTACACATCATAAACTACACATCATACACTACACATCATACACTACACATCATACACTACACATCATACACTACACATCATAAACTACACATCATACACTACACATCATACACTACACACCATACACTACACACCATACACTACACACCATACACTCCACATCATACACTACACATCATACACTACACATCATACACTCCACATCATACACTCCACATCATACACTACACACCATACACTACACATCATACACTACACATCATACACTCCACATCATACACTACACACCATACACTACACACCATACACTACACACCATACACTCCACATCATACACTACACATCATACACTACACATCATACACTCCACATCATACACTCCACATCATACACTACACACCATACACTACACATCATACACTACACATCATACACTCCACATCATACACTACACGTCATACACTACACGTCATACACTACACATCATACACTCCACATCATACACTCCACATCATACACTCCACATCATACACTACACACCATACACTACACATCATACACTACACATCATACACTCCGCATCGTACACTCCGCATCGTACACTACACATCGTACACTCCACATCGTACACTCCACATCGTACACTCCGCATCGTACACTACACATCGTACACTACACATCATACACTCCACATCATACACTCCACATCATACACTCCACATCATACAGTACACATCATACACTACACATCATACACTCCACATCATACACTACACATCATACAGTACACATCATACACTCCACATCATACACTACACACCATACACTACACACCATACACTACACATCATACACTACACATCATACACTACACATCATACACTACACATCATACACTCCACATCATACACTCCACATCATACACTACACATCATACACTACACATCATACACTACACATCATAAACTACACATCATACACTCCACATCATACACTACACATCATAAACTACACATCATACACTACACATCATAAACTACACATCATACACTCCACATCATACACTCCACATCATACACTACACATTATACACTACACATCATAAACTACACATCATACACTCCACATCATACACTACACATCATAAACTACACATCATACACTACACATCATACACTACACATCATACACTACACATCATAAACTACACATCATACACTACACATCATACACTACACATCATACACTCCACATCATAAACTACACATCATACACTACACATCATACACTACACATCATACACTACACATCATACACTACACATCATAAACTACACATCATACACTACACATCATACACTACACATCATAAACTCCACGTCATACACTCCACGTCATACACTCCACGTCATACACTACACGTCATACACTACACGTCATACACTACACATCATACACTACACATCATAAACTACACATCATACACTCCACATCATACGCTACACATCATACGCTACACATCATACGCTTCACATCATACGCTCCACATCATACACTCCACATCATAAACTACACATCATACGCTCCACATCATACACTACACATCATACACTACACATCATAAACTACACATCATACACTCCACATCATACACTACACATCATACACTCCACATCATACACTACACATCATACACTACACATCATACACTCCACATCATACACTACACATCATACACTCCACATCATACACTACACATCATACACTCCACATCATACACTCCACATCATAAACTACACATCATACACTACACATCATACACTACACATCATACACTACACTTCATACGCTACACATCATACGCTACACATCATACGCTACACATCATACGCTACACATCATACACTACACATCATACACTACACATCATACACTACACATCATACACTACACATCATACACTACACATCATAAACTACACATCATACACTACACATCATACACTACACATCATACACTACACATCATACACTACACATCATAAACTACACATCATACACTACACATCATACACTACACATCATACACTACACACCATACACTACACACCATACACTCCACATCATACACTACACATCATACACTACACATCATACGCTCCACATCATACGCTACACATCATACGCTACACATCATACGCTACACATCATACGCTACACATCATACGCTACACATCATACGCTACACATCATACGCTACACATCATACACTACACATCATACACTACACATCATACACTACACATCATACACTACACATCATAAACTACACATCATACACTACACATCATACACTACACATCATAAACTACACATCATACACTACACATCATACACTACACATCATACACTACACATCATACACTACACATCATACGCTACACATCATACGCTACACATCATACGCTACACATCATACACTACACATCATACACTACACATCATACACTACACATCATACACTACACATCATAAACTACACATCATACACTACACATCATACACTACACATCATACACTACACATCATAAACTACACATCATACACTACACATCATACACTACCCATCATATACTACACATCATACACTACACATCATACACTCCACATCATATACTACACATCATACACTACACATCATACACTACAAATCATATACTACACATCATACACTACACATCATACACTACACATCATACACTACACATCATAAACTACACATCATACACTACACATCATACACTACACATCATACACTACACATCATACACTCCACATCATACACTACACATCATACACTACACATCATACACTACACACCATACACTACACATCATACACTACACATCATAAACTACACATCATACACTACACATCATACACTACACATCATACACTACACATCATAAACTACACATCATACACTACACATCATACACTACACATCATACACTACACATCATAAACTACACATCATACACTACACATCATACACTACACATCATACACTACACATCATAGCAGGTCAACACATAGGGGGTGATTTACTAAAGGCAAAAAGGCTGTGCACTTTGCAAAGGCAGTTGCTTTACAGCTTAGTAAATGAGGTAAAGCTTCACTTTGCAAAGAATACCCAATCACATGTAAGGAAATTTTTTTTTAAAAAAAAGTTTTTTTGCTTGCAAACAGCAAACTGTTTGCGGGCTTTCTTGTGCATCATCGTTAGAAGAGGTTTCCTTCTGGGATGACAGCCATGCAGGCCAATTTGATGCAGTGTGAGGCGTATGGTGTGAGCACTGACAGGCTGACCCCCCACCCCTTCAACCTCTACAGCAATGCTGGCAGCATTCATACTTCTATTTCCCAAAGACAACCTCTGGATATGACGCTGAGCACGTGCACTCAACTTCTTTGGTGGACCATGGCGAGGCCTGTTCTGAGTGGAACCTTTCCTGTTAAACTGCTGTATGGTCTTGGCCACCGTGCTGCAGCTCAGTTTCAGGTTCTTGGCAATCTTCTTATAGCCTAGGCCATCTTTGTGTAGAGCAACAATTCTTTTTTTCAGATACTCAGAGAGTTCTTTGCCATGAGGTGCCATGTTGAACTTTCAGTGACCAGTATGAGAGAGTGAGAGCGATAACACCAAATTTAACACACCTGCTCCCCATTCACACCTGAAACCTTGTAACACTAACAAGTCACATGACATCGGGGAGGGAAAATGGCTAATTGGGCCCAATGTGTTACCAGCGGCTTAGACATTAATGGCTGTGTGTTGAGTTATTTTGAAGGGACAGCAAATTTACACTGTTATACAAGCTGTACACTCACTACTTTACATTGTAGACAAGTGTCATTTCTTCAGTGTTATCACATAAAAAGATATAATAAAATATTTACAAAAATGTTAGGGGTGTACTCACTTTTGTGAAATATACATACTGTGGGGTTGATTAACTAAAACCGCGGAGAGCAAAATCTGGTGCAGCTGTGCATGGAAGCCAATCAGTTTCTAACTTCAGCTTGTTCAATAATACCTGGAATCTGATTGTTTTCTACGCAGAGCTGCACCAGAATTTGCACTCTCCAGTTTTAGTAAACCAACCCTTGTGTGTTTATATAAAACACATCTGCTTGCCTCAGGCGCCATTCAAAGAATGCTTTACATTTGGAGAGCTTGACTCCACCGCTCTGCCTCTCCACGTCGTCCAATTAGAGAATAATTTGCATTCATTGAAAAAGAATGCAAAGTGATCTCTGAATGGCACTCATGGCAAGCAGGTAGCCTCCTGTGTCCACATTGCAGGAGGGCAGCTGCTCTTCATGGGACCCTGAAAGCAAGTATAGATCACTGTAGCAGCCGTGCCTACTTCAGAGATTTCCAGCATCCAGGGGAATCCCATAGGTGTTGTATATGCATAGGTACATTGGTCCAAGCTGGATCAATGTAACTATGAAGAAATATCTATATTTGGATTTGTTCTTCAACTTTTTCCCACTAAAAAAAAAAAAAAAAAAAATATATATATATATATATATATATATATATATATATATATATATATATATATATATATATATTTTATTTTTTTACTTAGTGGGAAAAAGTTGAAAAACAAATCCAAATATAGATATTTCTTCATAGTTACATTGATATATACAGTGGTGTGAAAAAGTGTTTGCCCCCTTCCTCATTTCCTGTTCCTTTGCATGTTTGTCACACTTAAGTGTTTCGGAACATCAAACCAATTTAAACAATAGTCAAGGACAACACAAGTAAACACAAAATGCAATTTGTAAATGAAGGTGTTTATTATTAAAGGTGAAAAAAAATCCAAACCATCATGGCCCTGTGTGAAAAAGTGATTGCCCCCCTTGTTAAAACATACTATAACTGTGGTTGTCCACACCTGAGTTCAATTTCTCTAGCCACACCCAGGCCTGATTATTGCCACACCTGTTCACAATCAAGGCATCACTTAAATTGGAGCTGCTTGACACAGTAAGGTCCACCAGAAGATCCTTAAAAGCTACACATCATGCCGAGACCCAAAGAAATTCAGGAACAATTGAGAAAGAAAGTAATTGAGATCTATCAGTCTGGAAAGGGTTATAAAGCCATTTCCAAAGCTTTGGGAATCCAGCAAACCACAGTGAGAGCCATTATCCACAAATGGCGAAGACATGGAACAGTGGTGAACCTTCCCAGGAGTGGCCGGCCGCCCAAAATTACCCCAAGAGCGCAGCGACGACTCATCCAAGAGGTCACAAAAGACCCCACAACAACGTCCAAGGAACTGCAGGCCTCACTTGCCTCAGTTAAGGTCAGCGTTCATGCCTCCACCATCAGGAAAAGACTGGGCAAAAATGGCCTGCATGGCAGAGTTCCAAGGAGAAAACCACTGCTGAGCAAAAAGAACATCAAAGCTCGTCTCAATTTCTCCACAACACATCTTGATGATCCCCAAGACTTTTGGGACAACATTCTGTGGACCGATGAGACAAAAGTGGAACTCTTTGGAAGGTGTGTGTCCAAGTATATCTGGCGTAGAAGGAACACTGCATTTCAGAAAAAGAACATTATACCAACAGTAAAATATGGTGGTGGTAGTGTGATGGTCTGGGGCTGTTTTGCTGCTTCAGGACCTGGAAGACTTGCCGTGATAAAAGGAACTATGAATTCTGCTGTCTACCAAGAGATCCTGAAGGAGAATGTCCGACCATCTGTTCGTGTACTCAAGCTGAAACGAACTTGGGTTCTGCAGCAGGACAATGATCCTAAACACACCAGCAAGTCCACCACCGAATGGCTGAAGAAAAACAAAATGAAGACTTTGGAGTGGCCTAGCCAAAGTCCAGACCTGAATCCTATTGAGATGTTGTGGTATGACCTTAAAAAGGCCGTTCATGCTCGAAAACCCTCTAATGTAACTGAATTAGGACAATTCTGCAAAGATGAGTGGGCCAAAATTCCTCCAGGACGCTGTAAAAGCCTCATTGCACGTTATCGCAAACGCTTGGTTGCAGTTGTTGCTGCTAAGGGTGGCCCAACCAGTTATTAGGTTTAGGGGGCAATCACTTTTTCACACAGGGCCATGATGGTTTGGATTTTTTTTCACCTTTAATAATAAACACCTTCATTTACAAATTGCATTTTGTGTTTACTTGTGTTGTCCTTGACTATTGTTTAAATTGGTTTGATGTTCCGAAACACTTAAGTGTGACAAACATGCAAAGGAACAGGAAATGAGGAAGGGGGCAAACACTTTTTCACACCACTGTATATATATATATATATATATTTTATATTTATATATATATCAATGTAACTATAAAGAAGTATCTATATTTGTATTTGTTCTTTAACTTTTTCCCACTAAGTAACAAAAACACTAAATAAATATATATATATATATATATATATATATATATATATATATATATATATATATATATATATATATATATATATATATTTTTTTTTTTTTATATTTTTTTTTTATATTATATGTTTATATATATTTATTTATATTTACTTAGTGGGAAAAAGTTGAAAAACAAATATAGATATTTCTTCATAGTTACATTGATATATATATATAAATATAAATATATATATTAAGGAGCTACTGCTTTGATTTGGGCTTACCGTTACCTCACTTGCTTGCTTCTCCGTCTTGGGGATCCCGTGGAAAGTGGCCCAAAAAATGTTGAAACTGACACTCAATCCTCTTTTGGATTATTTATTTATAAAAAAGACAAAGTCTCTTAATAAAGGGTAGAGGGTTAGGGGTGAGTTAAGGTACTTAAATTGCAGGGTGAAGATATTAGAAGAATACAGAGGATAAAACTGTTCCACAAACTGGATTCAACAACCCCTGGATTGGCCTCTCTCACTTGGCCTAGTAGCTGGTGGGATGCTCGGTAATGTCTCTGCCACAGACTTGTAAGTTACACTTGAGCGTCACTGAGGGATTTGGATGAATTTAAAGAACTAACATACGGTACCAGTTTCTCTCAGCCGATCCGGCGATACCGTATGAGTGTTGATCCAGGTTGCGTCCTTCAACTAAGTCTCCAAGCTCCTTCAGAGAAACCAGCCTTGTGCACGGCCTTCTCCTGAATAGGGTCCTCCCCTGGGGTTCTTCAGTTGCTGGGCCTCTCCCTTCAGATGAGACGGCACCGGACCATCCCTGGGCCTATGCTCGGGCCTATCTCTTCAGTTGCGTTGCCTTGGGCCAGCCAGCCCAGAGACACAAGATGCATAGTTCCGCACCCCAGGCCAGGAGGGCCATGAGGCTGGGTCAGGAGGACCACCAGGACCAAACAGACAGAAAATGATCCCCTGCCAACATGGTGTCGGTACCTTAAATACCACCCCCCAGAATGCACAGCAGGAAAACAGTCCCACTGGGCTGGTTCCGAGAGATAAGTGGCATTCAATGCATCCAGCTAGACTGCGTTTCTACTCTTGCCGGCGGTGACAGCGACACCTGCGTTCAAGGAGAACCCAGTGCAACCCAGCTGGACTGGTACTGAAACCAGAAATTTATAGAAATTATCCTGAAGCCCAACTGTGGCTTCAGGCAACTTAATTTTTGAAAAACATTAGCGTCTGCTCGTCGGGAGCCAGCGCTACATATATATTTTTATATATGTGTATATATATGTGTGTATATATATATATATATATATATATATATATATATGCTTTAAATAAATGTGTTTTAAATACAATAATAAATAATGATAATAAATAATATTAACTAATAATAATAAATAATGAAATAAAAGTGTATTTAAATAAAAGTGTGTTGGGTTGCCTGAGCCCCTCTGCTGGGCACAGAAAACCTTGGAGTTGTGCCAGAGTTGGCTGTGTACCCATGAGCTTTTTAGAACACTGACGAGTCCCCTTTAATGTCCTACATGAGCAGCTCATTAAACAGTCAAACCCCACACTGACAAATCCATCTTGTGTTCTGTGAGTTTGAAGTAGCCTAGCCTTCCATAATGGTTGTTACTGTAATTACACAAGTGACACAAATGATTGGCTCTTCTGTCACTTTCAGTAAAACGTGTCATCGAAAATTAAAAATAATAATCAGCAAACTAGAGATGTATCTTCCAACGCCTCCCAGAGCTAATTTAATTTCACTGAGCTCTATTCTGCCTTTTAAGCGGCCAAAACTGTTTTACTTTACACTCACTCCCTTGAAATGATGCTGAAAAGCATCTCTTGAACCCTGCAATTATATTACCGAGAAAAAGGAACGGCTTAAATAATTAGATTAACATTAGATGTGTGCTCTGAACCAAAAAATAAATCCAGGTTGCCAGAATTAAAGGGCGACTCCACAAGTTCCGCATACCGGCTTGAGTTGAACTTATTCTCAGTTCTCTGGCACTTTTTAGATCGGTGGATTTTTGTCTCCAGCTCATCGGTGTCGACGATTGTTTCATTCTCTTCTCATTTCCCAGTGAGGACATAAAACCTCAAAGGACAGAAATGCACAGGCTGCAGTTGGCTGCAGTTGGGGACTTCTTCCTGAAAAGTGATAATTGCCTGGCTTTAATGCTCATTTTATGCTATGTCGGTTAGAAGTTCTGATTCCCTGGTGGCTTACGTGTTCCAGATCAACGTCTTGAAGTGTTGAAGCCAAAGGATCAGCATGACAGCTAGATAACCATCATATTTAGAAGAGAAGTCAGCACTGGCACCCTCTGTGTTCTTCTCTTATCATAGGTTACCTAAATTAAAAATTATTGTTGTTATCTAAATAATGCCTATGGGAATAAAGGATGAATTGTACAAACCAAGACCTACTTGTTATGGTTATCTACAGCTTAAAATTATTGTAAAGTCGCGTTTTAAAAAAAAAATAACACACGTTATACTTACTTGTCCTGTGCAGTTGGTTTTGCACTGAGCAGCCTGGATCATCCTCTTCCCAGGTGCCTTTTTGCTGCTCCTGGCCCCTCCCTCCTGTCGAGTGCCCCGACAGCAACCAGCTTGCTGTGGGGGCACCCGAGCCAGCTGCAGCTCCGTGTGTCCACGGAGCTGGCGTTCGGCCCCTCCCTCTCTCTCCCCTGACTGGCTAACTGACTTTGATTGACAGCCGTGGGAGCCAGTGGCGCTAATGCTGTGTCTCAGCCCATCAGGAGGGACAGTCCTGGATGGCCGAGGGATTCGTGGACAGAGAGGGGGCTCAGGTAAGTATTATGGGGGCTGGGGGCGGCTGCTACACACAGAAAGCTTTTTATCTGAATGCATAGAATTATTGATTTATTACTGGTCTGTGAGAGATCACTGACCATTAACCACAAACAACTATCATGTGTGAACTGTGGTTCCTCTCTCCTGTGGCAGTTCATCTACCGTCTCACATGATTCCAGCAAATAAATAAATTGTTAAGTAAATTTCCCTTCATGCTGTGTAGGCTAGCTTCACTCCAGGATTCAGGGAATACCAACCTGCCACAGAAGAGCTGAGCACTGAAGCAGATGCATGCTGAATGAGATTTTACGGGGCAATTTAATCTTTGGTCCGAGTCTTCAGAAGTTCCATGTTTGAAGATTAGGACTTTTTGCCTGACTGTTATCCTAACCCTCTGGCTTCAATTATTAGTAACTGACTAGAATAAGTGAGTACTGCTGAACCCTCCGTCACGCTTGCAATCCAGAAGACCCCTGTTGTCTTTTTCTTGGTATTGCAGACGTTCCTTGGAGAACTTTTTGGCCACCTTACAAGTTTCTACACTTCTACATTATAGCTGGGACAAGCAGTATAAATGCCACCAGGGAGGTTTTAAGGGGATCTTCCCATGGCCATGTGCTTCCGATTCACCTCCCCATTCTATGCTGTGCAATTGTGGTAATTCCCATCATCTATTTGATTACAGACACTCAAATATAACATCTAGTTTATGTCCCTTGAATTGTTTTCTACTTGTGGAGGCTTTGGAGTGACCCTGATGCTTCTACATGCATGCGTCCTTTGCCATATGTAACAGCTGTTTAATCTATTGCTCTTGAGAACCCCCAGACGAAGACCCATGAGGTCGAAACTCATAGGGGTACCCACAACTTTGGGATATAGAGCTGCTCTATGGATGAAGGAAATCTCACCATCTTGTGCTAATCCTGCATGTATTATTGTTGCATGTATTTTTTATCGTCTTACAGTTGTATCCAATAAAATATTTTGTATTATATACATATAATGTTATAGTGGTGCCTTTCCAAAAGTTCCTTCCATAAATCTCCAATTTTTGTACCTGAATAAGTGAGTAGTTCGGGAACATCAGAGTAAAGTCAGAGATACTAGGATTATGAGGAATGAGAAGTCACCAAAAGCAACCTGTTTTTATTAAAGCTCAAAAGAAGTCTCACACCCTTTTTAGCTTCAATGATTCAATAACTGACTTGAATACATAAATCGATTAGGAACATCAAAATACGGCCAGAGCTCCTTAATGGCAAACTTGCTCTGGATCAGTGGCCCAAAACATTGAAGAAAGAGGGTCAGCATGACAGCTAGGCCACTTAGATTCGCAGAATGAGAAATTACCAATAGCAGCCTGATTTTTTAAAACCCAACTGAAGTCTTACACCTTTTTATGCCTTTATAGTTCTGTGCCCCATCATGTTAGGGTTTGTGATTGATTTTTTACTTGGAAACACCTTAAAATACCCTTCTCTTTTAGTGACCTCTACTGCCTCACCCTGCAGTGCTCTGTGTTGGCAGAGCTGAGTAACAACCACACTACTCAGCACAAGTGTCCTCACAGAGGGGGAGATATACTAATGCCGTGTACACACGATCGGACATTCTGAAAACAAAACTGTGGATTTTTTTTCCGACGGATGTTGGCTCAAACTTATCTTGCATACACACGGTCACACAAATGTTGTCAGAAATTCTGAACGTCAAGAACGTGGTGACCTACAAGACCAAGACGTACGACGAGCCGAGAAAAATTAAGTTCAATAGCCAGTGCGGCTCTTCTGCTTGATTCCGAGCATGCGTGTAATTTTGTGCGTCGGAATTTTGTACACACACTCGGAACAAGTTTTGTTGTCGGAAAATTTGAGAACCAGCTCTCAAACATTTGTTGTCGGAAATTCCAACAGCAAATGTCCGATGGAGCATACACACGGGCGGAAATTTCCTACAACAAGCTCACATCGAACATTTGTTGTCGGAAATTCCGACCGTGTGTACGCGGCATAAAGCCCCATACACACGGTCGGAAAATCCGACCACCAAATCCATCGGATTTGGTCCGACGGATTTAGTCCAACACTGGTGTTGCATACACACGGTCGGACAAAGTTGTCGAAAAATCCGATCATTCTGAACGTGGTGACGTTTGTTGCCTACGACGGGACTACGTAGAGGCTAGTAGCCAATAGCTTTGGTCTTGTAATGTGATCTGAGCATGCGTGGCACTTTGTCCGTCGGAATTCGCTACACACGATCGGAATTGGTATGATCGGACTTTGTTGTCGGAATATTTATAGAGCAGGAGATAGAACTTTGTCCGTCGGACAATCCGATGGAAACTGTCCGATGGTGCCTACACACGGTCGGAATTTCCGACAACATTGTCCGATAGGACAGAACCCATCGGAAAATCCGACCGTGTGTATGGGGCTTAAGACTGGTAAACACAGAATCTGATGCAGCTGTGCATAGTAACCAATCAGTTACTAACTTCAGGTTGTTCAGTTAAAATATAATTAAGGGCAAAACATTGTTTTAAGTTTGGGATAGGGTGGAGAGGGATTAGAACACCTGTCAGTTTTTATTGCTGTCTGTGGTCAGGGAGATTCATCCTCTCTATTTGTCCTGTTTACCATTATCCTTGAAAGTGCAAATAAAAGATTGGGTTGTTCCCAGAAAAATAATAGAGGGGAAATCTTCTAATGGGGACACTAGTTCGGGTGACCTGGAAGTACCCAAGGAATTCCCTTAATATCCAGGATTTCACTCTCACTTCCTGTTTTGTCTATTGGACAGGAAGTGAAGGGAAATCTCTGGAATGGGACACAGGTGGTGAAAAAATATATGACAGGAGTTATAACCCTCCCTTACTCTATCCAAAATGAAAAAAACAAGTTTTGCCTATAGTTCTACTTTAAACTTTTTCAATAAAACCAAGTAGCTGACCGGTTACTATACACAGCTGCACCAGATTCTGTGTGCACTAGTTTTAGTAAATCTCCCCAAGAGTCTTGTAGTACAGAGAAGGTGAAGGACTTTAGGACTTTGTTTGACCAGCTCTGTTTCAAATACTGAGAAAGCTGGGTCTAACTCTAGCGCCTATGGGACTATAATATCTCCTATTGGTCTATACACAGTCATCCAGTACAACTGATGTAACAGGAGAGGAGAGATACGATTATGAAAATAAAGGTTGTTAGTGCATTGTCCATATGACTGCATACAGGCATACCCCACTTTTAAGTACACAATGGAGCTGGAAAGTGCAAAATCAGGCTCACATCTGCATAGAAACCAATGAGCTTCCAGGTTTTATTACCAAAGCTTAGTTGAACAAGCTGGGGTTAGAAGCTCACTGGTTTCTATGAAGAAGTGAGTCTGATTTTGCACTTTCCAGCTTTAGTAAATAAATCCCATTGTGTACTTAAACGTGGGGTATGCCTGTATCTATTTTTGTTACTTCAGTTGGGTTTTAACATATTGCAATATGGTCCAATTTAAAATTTAAACGTATGCCCCCTACACACGAATGGACTTTCTGACAACAAAACTGTGGATTTTTGTTCGAAGGATGTTGGCTCCAACTTGTCTTGCATACACACGGTCACACAAATGTTGGCCAACAATTAAGAACGTAGATATCTCCATTACGAACGCTAGTTTTACAAGACCGAGCGCTTCCAGCTCATACTTGATTCAGAGCATGCGTGGACTTTTGTACAGACGATCGGAAAGTCCGACAACAAACATTTGTTGGCGGAAAATTTGAGAACCTACTAGCCAACATTTGTTGGCGGTAAGTCCGAAAGGTCGGACTTTCCGCCAACAAGCTCACATCCAACATTTGTTGTCGGAAAATCTGATCGTGTTTACGCGGCATTAGAGTGAGATCCTTCAAAAATTCTACACAAGCTCAAGAAAACAGGGGCTTTTTCACTTTGATAGTTTAAACTAAGCATGAAACCCAAAATCCTGCAGGATTTGGCCTCCTCATCTTTTAACAATCGAGACGTTTGGGAGAGGATTGGGTAAAGCTATAGGTAAAGCACAAAATCTCCTTCACAATCGTGATGTCTTGTCGTTCAGTGATAAGGATCATGAATACATTGAGTTTTCCCTGGAATCTTCACCTTAGCTTGACTCGTGCTAACTGAACAGGATAATTTAAAAGGTCGTAGGGGAACATCCATTTGTATCAGTCCATCCAGGAGAAGCATCCTAGCTCCCCGTTCATACAGTAATATTCCCAGACACCGAACATACTCTCTACTGTATTCAACAAGAATATGTTTTTTTCATCTGCAGATCATTTTTGACATAAAGGTATCAATTATTTTTTTTCCCAGAATATGTTCCATTTCAGAAGTAATCCTTGGGGAGACATATATGTAAATTCGTTATATTGAGTGTTTATGCCTCAGTAAATTTGCCTATTCTTCCCATAGGGAACTGTGCTCCTACATCCCCCTTTTTTATACCTCGACATGTATGTGAGCCCATTCAAGGATGTGATTAGGAGACATGCTCTGTGATCTCATCAGTATATGATAATTCCTATAGCTTTTCAGCCCTGCTGAGGAGCTATGGATAAATTGATACAGACACAGCACATAGTTAATACCAAATTAACTTGCCTTGCCAGGATCACTATCAACATACACATATGCATTATTTAATTCAAACCTTTTTTTTTCTTTCTTATTCTAGGGATGATAAGAGGATTCTGTGCCAATTATACAACATTGTAAGAATGGAAAAACAATAAGAACAAATCTAGATTATTCTGTGTTATCTTAGGTAGAGGCTTTACCTTCTTTAGATCCTTATCTGAAAAACATTTCATAAAATGACATCAATAGCTAACACATATGTTTGCAAAACAGCTTGCCATGTGTTCTTGCTTATTTATAATGACATACCCAACTGACAGTTGTCACTAGAATAGATTTGTGAGATGTTTTCTGAAAAGAAAGGGTCAGTCCACTCTTATTAAGAAAATCTTGGTAGTTTTTTTTTTTTATACGATTGACGATTCCAAGTGAATTCCCAGGACCACCAATTTACCATCACTATCATGAGGGGGGTTGTTCAAATGTAGATGGTAGCCATGTTGTCCTCCAACAATTTTTCTTCAGTATCACTAATGGGCGAAACTGAGCTTTTTCCCTTTAATGAAATTTCAGTGCATTGGAGTCAGTAGGGAAAGCAAAATAAACCTGCTTACATCAGGCCATAGTGGCTAAACAGCCATCTGGTACCCTTGCTAGGGTGGGTATCTGTATGTCTTTTGGTTATGTTGGTGTGTGCACACAAAACCTCTGCTCCAGCCACCATTAGACAGTTTCAAATGAATGTTTATTCTGTTCTGGGAAGTGGTTGCCACCAGGGGCGTTGCTAGGTCTACAAAAGATCTGGGGCTAGAGCCCATAGCAGCTTAGTAAAGAAAGTCATACGATTGGGCGGGCATGCATATAATATATGTGTGTGTATATCCCCAGAGAGCCCCCCTTACATTAGGGTCCCCAGAGATCCTCCCCCTTAAAACAGGGTCCCCAGAGAGCCTCCTCTTAAATCAGGGTCCCCAGAGAGCCTCTCCCTTAAATCAGGGTCCCCAGAGAGCCTCCCCCCTGCATCAGGGTCCCCAGAGAGCCCCCCACTTACATCAGGGTCCCCAGAGAGCCTCCCCTCCCCATGAGGACCCCTGCAGAGACTCGGGGCTATGGACCCCAGATGCGGGGCTATAGCCTGAAAAGCCACCCCCTAGTGACGCCACTGGTTGCCACCATCCCTTTCTTCTGTACTTGAAATGGAAAAAAGACCCTCTTATGGGTTTTTGAAGGCAACCAAAAAAGAAAAATGCATAACCATTTATATATAAAACCACTTTTTATTACAAAACTCTAAAACGAGATAGCCTTGGTAAAAACACATGTGGCCATATTTAAGCCAGGATCCACTGTACACATCAATATGCAGTTGATATTTTGGCAATGTTACACATCTCTTTGGAGGATTTGATGTTCAGCAGATAGTTTGCTTGGGCATCAAAGTAAAGAAAATATCAAAGGTTAAAATCGGGACGCAGCACGTATGTTTAACAGAAGTTTGAGAATCAGCCATATAGGTGAGAACCAATATCCTGACACATAGAAGATCAAGAACCTAAGGGTAAACAATGGAAGGTTATAGGTAAGGGTCAGGTAGATGAGGACCTGCGTGGGTAGGAGTCTATCGTCAAGTGTATCAAGAGACGCTGGGGTACGGGGCCCACTAAGATGCTAATGATCAAGGGCGCATAATTCTCTGTATTACAGTGTGGCTAGGCAAAGGGAAATGCCCTAAGGGGGAGAGCGATCCAAAAAGGGATCTAGGATGCTATTAACTGTCTAATGGTTGAAATGGGAAAAAGACCCACTTATGGGATTTTGAAGGCAACCAAAAAAAAAAAGCATAACCATTTATATATAAAACCACTTTTTATTACAAAACTCTAAAAAAGACATAGCCTTGTTAAAAACACATGTGGCCATATTAAGGCCAAGATCCACTGTACACATTAGACATGTGCATTTTGTTTCGTTCCAAATTCGTTTTTTAACGAATGTCGACAAATTTGTTGATTCAGAAATATCCGAATTAACGAAAACCCATTTAACAAATTTTTCCAAAGATTCGTAAATTTGAATATTCAAAAATTCGTACATTCATAAATTCGTACATTCGCTCATTCGTAAATTCTTAATTTCGTACATTTGTACATTCGTAAATTCGTAAATTAAAAAATTCGGAAATTTGAAATAATAATTAGCTAATAATAACTTAACTATTTCTAACTATTAAATTATAGGTATTAGAATTTCTTTTCAAATTTGGCTGTTAGTGAACATAACGAATACAAATTTATCCAAAGTTACGAAGTATCCGAAATAACGAATGCTGTATTTAAAGTAATGGAACGTCATGAGTTAATAATAATAAATAACAATAATAATAATAAAAAAAACTTTTTATTGTTATTATTATTAATTATTAATTTGTTCCGTTTCATTTGTTCAGATGTGGCATTTGTTATTTCGGATAATTCGTAACTTTGGATAAATTTGTATTCGTTACATTCACTAACAGACAAATTTGTAAGGAAATCCCAATACCTATAATTTAATAGTTAGTTACTTCAGATTTTCTAATTTTCTAGTGTCCGGATTTTTGAATTTAGAATTTTCTAAATTTCCAAATTTTCGAATTTACGTATTTTCGAATGTACGAATTTACAAATGTATGAATTTCCGAATGTACAAATTTATTTGAAAGGAAATTCCAATACCTATAATTTAATAGTTAGTTATTTCAGATTTTCAAATTTTTTTGTTTTTGGATTTTTTTATTTAGAATTTCCAAATTTCCGAATTTTTGAATTTACGTATTTCGAATGTACGAATTTACAAATGTATGAATTTCCGAATGCAAGAATTTACGGATGTACGACTTTACAAATGTACACATTTACGAATTGCGATCATAACGAATGACCTGAAAAATACAAATAAAAAACGAATGAAACGAAAATGAAAAACAAACACATTTATGGTAGTGCACATGTTTAGTACACATCTATATGCAGTTGATACTTTGGCAATGTTACACATCTCTTTGGAGGATTTTATGTTCAGCAGATAGTTTTCTTGGGCATAATACATCCAATGCATTTTAATTAATCTCTTCCTCAGGGATGATTAGATGCCTTTCAATGTATCAAAAAAATATTATCGCTTCTCATGATGACTGCCCATATCAACGTCCATTTGCCTGTGAGCAGGGGCGAATTTATGCAAGGATCATAAAGATTCCCATACCATGGAAATGGGACTTGTAAAAATTACACAAGGTCCTTAGCACATCTCTCGCAATTGTGTTATTTTTTTTTTGTGTAACACCCCTGCGCCGCTTATGGACCAGCTGCTCCTGGTGTCAGTGATTATAATGCAGCTGAATCCCCTATTCCCTGCAATAGAAGAGGTAGTATGTGACTCAGTTCTCCAGTGTACTCCACCTTTCACCTGTTCCATTGAAGTTTGCTAATCTCTTCAGAGGTTGACACTTCTGGTAGTGTCAAATGCTATGTCTCCTGCTGTGTGCTAAGGTTCCTTCTTCAGCAGTGATGCATGGATTGACAGGGGCAACAAAACCAGTAATGAGGGCTGAAACAACAAACTTAACACCACATCCCTAGATACATGAAAAACAAAAAGAAGGACAATGGGGTAAACAAACCCCAGGACTTTAAAGGTGTCAAAGGATATCCATAAAAATGTATTTTATTTAATTGCAAGTGAAATGCATAGTGACAAAAGCACATTAAAATTAACCACATCAAATTTTGTACACGGCAAAACAGTTGGTTTGAGACAAAAGATACCAATCAGAGTATACCACTCAACATGTTTCGCTCATCTGAGCTTCCTCAGGAGTTTTAGGTACACTGTGTGGTAAGCTAGAAACAATAAGAAGATATGGATAAGATATTCATAACGAATACAAATACAATTTCATATGTACATGAGTGTCATTTTTATTAAATAATTACAAATAAATATATATTAGTCCATAAAGGATCTTACCCAACATTGCCGATTAATTAATTTGATTGAAATAGTCATGGAAGCCATCGAAAAATGAATGGACATCAATAGAGTTTTTAAGAAGTTTTTAACCCAGAAGCTCCGGTCTCTCCTTTGACACCTTAAAATTCCCAGGGTTTGTTTACCCCATTGTCCTTCTTTTTGTTTGACAGGGGGAACAGTCATTGGACAGTTCTAGAAGTATTGAATGCAGAAGAATTTTAAAGAGATTGCAGTGCTGAAGCCTTCAGAGTCTTTTTGAACCTAGATCATTTAAGAGGTCCTGTCATGCTTTTTTTCCTTGGTATAGGAATAAAAGTTCATATTTTTTTTTAAACTGTGTAAAAATAAAAAATAAAAGGTGAAATACATAAGAAAAAAATTTTTTTTTAACGTGCCCCGTCCCACCGAGCTCGCGTGCAGAAGCGAACACAAACGTGAGCAGGGTCCTCATATAAAAATGGTGTTTAAACCACACATGTGAGGTATCACTACGGTCGTTAGAGCACAAACAATAGTTCTAGCTTTAGAACTCCTCTGTAACTAAAAACATGCAACCTGTAGAATTTTTTAAACAATGCCTATGGAGAGGTAAGTATATTAATTCTTCTTTTGCAGGGAGCATTTGGATGTTTTGCACACAAGAATAAACAGGGCATTTGATTCAGATTTTCTAGGGGTCATTAAAATTGGCTCTAGACACCAGTGGCAGCTGGTGCTCCTTTTTTTGGGGGGTAACAAACAAACTCACCACCTCCCGCCCTGCTGCTGCCCACCTGCCCCACACATACCCCATCCAGGTTGCAGGGAGCTTCCCCAGTTTCCCCAGCTTCTCCTCCCGGCCAATCCCACCTAAGGACCCACCACCTATCCTGATTGGCCAGGAGGAGAAGCAGGGGGGCGGCGCCCCTGTGCCTATTTATGGACCGACCACCGCTGCTGGGCACATTGGCTTTGGCTCGTCAGCATTCCACATTCCACAAAATGAGGATTCCCTTCCCTTCAAGAGCAGGGGAAGGACTCAGAGTTGGGAATCCACATAGGTATAATCCAATGTATTTTTTTCTAACACCCTAGAGAATAAAAATGGCGTTGCAATACTTTCTGTCACAAAGTATTTGCGCAGCGGTCTTACAAGCGCACTTTTTTTGGAAAAAATACACTTTTTTGAATTGAAAAATAAGACAACAGTAAAGTTAGCCCATTTTTTTTATATTGTGAAAGATAATGTTACGCCGAGTAAATTGATACCCAACATGTGACGCTTCAAAATTGCGCCCGCTTATGGAATGGCGACAAACTTCTACCCTTAAAAATCTCCATCTCCATTTAAAAAATTCTACAGGTTGCATAATTTTAGTTACAGAGGAGGTCTAGGTCTAGAATTATTGCTCTCGCTCTAACGATCGTGGTGATAACTCACATGTGTGGTTTAAACACCATTTTCATATGAAGGCGCTGCTCACTCATGTGTTCGCTTCTGTACGTGAGCTCGGCAGGACGGGGCGCATTTAAAATTTCATTTTTTTTTCTTATTTATTTCACCTTTTATTTTTACACAGTTTAAAAATTTTTTTAAAATGGTGTCACTTTTATTCCTATTACAAGGAAAAAAAAGCATGAGAGGACCTCTTAAATATGAGATCTGGTGGCAATGCAATAATATAAAAAAAATAAAAAATAAAAAAGACTCTTTAAGAGCTATGGGTGGAAGTGACGTTTTGACGTCCCTTCCGTCCTGCAATGGTATGAAGACAGGTGGGGGGCCATCTTCCCCTCACTCGTCTTCATACCTAACAGGACACAGGATCCGATCGCCTATGCCGCTGCCGGTGGCTCCGGTAAGCGATGGAAGGCACAGGAGCGCAGCGGGAGGGCCCTCTCCCACCGCTGATAAAAGTGATCTTGTGACGAATCTGCCGCAGAGACCATTTTTATCTGAAAGCGGATCGCCCACTGAAGAAGAGGATACCCCTGGTTTCCCCAGCTTCTCCTCCTGGTGCCCCTGCGCCTATTTATGGACCGACCACCGCTGCTGGGCACTGGCTCAGCAGCATTCCACAAAATTAGGATTTCCCTCAAGAGCAGGGGAAGAGCAGGGGAAGGACTCATATTTACACTAAAATAATATTAAAAAAATATTTAAAAAATAAAGAAGATGTTGTATAAAAAAAAAAAAAAAGACTCTTTAAGAGCTATGGGCGGAAGTGACGTTTTGACATCCCTTCCGTCCTGCAATGGTATGGAGACGGGTGGGGGCCATCTTCCCCTCACTTGTCTCCATACCTAACAGGACACAGGATCCGATCGCCTACGCCGCTGCCGGCGGCTCCGGTAAGCGGTGGAAGGCACAGGAGAGCGGCGGGAGGGCCCTCTCCCACCGCCGATAAAAGTGATCTTGTGGCGAATCCGCTGCAGAGACCACTTTTATCTGAAAGCAGACCGCCCACTGAAGAAGAGGATACCGGGGTCATGGTAGCTAGTTGCTGCCATAACAACGATATCCCTCTTCAGAGTACCAACGTATAACGACGGCGGGCTGTCCGTAAGTGGTTAATGATGAAACTGATTCATAGCAGAAAAGAAAAAGCCCCCTTCTGCTATAAATCAATTTTATCGTTTAAAACCTTGGACTTTGTTTGGCGCTCTTTTTTGGACAGTAGATTGGTTTTAGAAACTGGCATGGTCATTTTAACAGTTGTTTCAATTTGCATCAATAATTCCTCAAAGTTTCACTTCTCTTAAACTTATGCCACGTACACACGGTCGGAAAATCCGACCACAAAATCCATCGGATTTTGTCCGACACTGGTGTTGCGGTCGGACAAAGTTGTCGGAAAATCCGATCATTCTGAACGTGGTGACGTTTGTTGCCTACGACGGGACTACGTAGGTCCGATGGGACATTTTCCGTCGGAAAATCCGACCGTGTGTACGGGGCATAAGAGTAATGCCGCGTACGCACGAGCAGACTTTTCGACGGACTAGGTCCGACGGTCTTCTTGACGGACTTTCGGCGGAGTTCCGACGGTCTTTCCGAATGAACTGACTTGGCCACACACAAGCACACCAAAGTCTGTCGGATTCGAACGTGATGACGTACGACCGGACTAGAATAAGGAAGCCAATAGCTTCCCTGGCATCCGTTTTCGTCCGTCGGACTAGCATACAGACAAACAGATTTTTCAACCTGACTCGAGTGCGTCGGACAGATTTGAAACATGTTTTATTTCTAGGTCCGTCTGACTTTTGGGAAAAAGCCCACACGCGATCGATTTGTCCGACGGATTCCGGTCCGCCGGACCTAGTCTACCGGAAAGTCCGATCGTGTGTACGCGGCATAACCCTTAAGCTAAAATTAGGATAAGTCACCGCTTGAGTGTGATTAAGAAACATTATTCCCTAAAATATTCCCTAAAATAAAAATAAAAAACGGATTAAATAAACAGTAGATGCAATGGATGGCAATAAGTGAAGCTTTCTTGGAATGCATCCCAAATTTCATGAAAATCCGCAATGCAAACTGTCTGTACTTTGATGGATTTTTATCTGTTTCTTATTATAATTTAGTTCTTTTTCAGAGATGTTATTTCCTAACTTTAGCAGGGGAAATTTGAACTTAGACATAGACCATTCACAACAAGAACAAAATAAATAAGCTTGTTGATAAAAAAAAAAATACCCTTAATGGCTGTATTATATATCCAAGTTCAACAAGCCAACTTTGTGAATAAACCGAATAACTGGCCAGGAAAATATATATATATCTTAACTTATTAAATTGGTTATATGGAAACTGAGATGAACTTAATTTAATTGGAGAACTCTGTGCTGTGTGACAGGTTATACACTGGTACGATTAGCTATGCCACTAAACCTGGTTCCAAAAATAGATTGGGTACTTTTTAATATGTGATCCATTTTTTACTTTTGCAAAATATATTTCAGCTGTAAAAGTGGAAACTGTGTCATCCAAAAAAAAAAGACCCGCCGTGTACCTGTAGGTCATTTAAAAAAGGGTGAAGTGGTGGAGTTTCTGTGGACAATAGCCCTGCTGTTTTCTGGTTTAGGACAGAAAGGTTAGGACCCCTGTAATGCCGCGTACACACGGTCGGAATTCTCGTCGGAAAAAGCTCTGATGGTTTTCCCGTTGGAATTCCGACGGAATTTCGCTCAAACTGTCTTGCCTACACACGGTCACACCTAATTCTGACGGTCAGTAACACAGCGGCATAAAACACGTTCAACGGCACTATAAAAGGGAAGTTTAATGCTTCTGAGCATGCGTCGAATTGTTTCCGAGCATGCGTCGGAATTTTGCGTGTCGGAATTGCATACACACGATCGGAAAATCCGATAGAAAGGTTTTCCGTCGGAAAGATTGAGAACAAGTTCTCAATTCAAAGTCCATCGGAAATTCCGACAGAAAAAGACTGATGGGAATACACACGGTCGGAAAATCTGTTGAAAAGCTCCCATCGGACTGTTTCCATCGGAAATTCCGACCGTGTGTACACGGCATTAGGTTTTGTATTGTTTAACCACTTCAGCTCCGGAAGATTTAACACCCCCTCCCCAATGACTTGTCCATTTTTTGAGATACGGCACAGCATTATTTTAACTGACAATTGCGCGGTCGTGCGACGCTGTGCCCGAACAAAATTGATGTCCTTTTTTCCCCACAAATAGAACTTTCCTTTGGTGGTATTTAATTTTTTTTGGTATTTATTTTTTACTTTCTGCTATAAAA
Source organism: Lithobates sylvaticus (assembly GCA_028564925.1). Classification (NCBI taxonomy): domain Eukaryota; kingdom Metazoa; phylum Chordata; class Amphibia; order Anura; family Ranidae; genus Lithobates; species Lithobates sylvaticus. The sequence continues at coordinate 33,904,705 of CM053036.1, read as the reverse complement.
CACACCCAATAAATTTTTTTTTTCCCACAAATAGAGATTTCCTTTGGTGGTATTTGATCACCTCTGCGGTTTTTATTTTTTTTGTGCTATAAACAAAACAAAGACCCACAGTTTTTTTTTAAATAACTATATTTTTTTACTTTCTGCTATAAAACACACCCAATAAAAAAAATTTCACACAAAAAGAGCTTTGGTGATATTTGATCACCTCTGCGGTTTTTATTTTTTTGGGCTATAAACAAAACAGACCCACAATTTTCAAATCAAATTTCTTCATCAATTTAGGGCAATATGTATTCTGCTACATATTTTTTGTAAAAAAAATAAAATAAAAATCCCAATACGTGTTTATTGATTGGTTTGAGCAAAAGTTATAGCGGCTACAAACTATGGGATATTTTTATTTATTTATTATTTATTTACTAGTAATGGCGGCGATCAGCGACTTATAGTGGGACTGCGATATTGCGGCAGACAAATCGGACCCCTTTCACACTGAGGCGCTTTACAGGAGCTATGGCGCTAAAAACTATGCCTGCAAAGTGCCTGTATAGCGCCTCTCCTCTCACTCCAGTGTGAAAGCCCTCAGACTTTTACACTGGAGTGGTGCACTGGTAGGAAATCAAAAAAAGTCCTGCCAGCAGCATCTTTGCAGCACTTTAGGAGCGGTGTATACACCGCTAATAAAGTGCCCCTGCCCATTGAAATCCCATTGAAAGCCTATTTAAAAAGCAGTGCTTTGCGAAGCAGTGCTTTGCGGGCACTTTTAACCCTTTTTTGGCCGCTAGCGGGGTTAAATACGGCCCCTTTCACACCTGAGCGCTACAAAACACTGGAGGGGAAAAAATCTATTATTCTCTTAGGAGATGGTTCACATCTCCACTCCAAAGCGCCTGAAGCTCAAACAAGTTCTGGAACTTTTTTTAAGCACCAGTTCACACCATAGAAACACCATCCAGATGCATTCTGGATGCTTTTCTGCATGCGCGTTTTTGATGCGGTTTTGATGCGTTCCAGTGCTTTTTTTTGCACTCTGTTTTCATCACCTTAAAAATGGACATGTGTGTTCCAGTGCATTTTTGGTGCGTTTAGGTGCATTCCGGTGCATTTCTGATGAATTTTACCATATTCCAGTACAGTTCAGTGCAGGAAAATGCAGCATGTTCTACTTTTTTCCTGGAACTGGAACGCACTGAAACTGAGCACACTGGTGTGAACTGTGCCATTAAAAATCATATAACCTACTATCCATGCGTGTTTGATGCAGAAAAAAATGAACTTGCACTTAGGCCCCTTTCACACTACTGCAACTTCAAAGTCGCACAATTTTACCACAATTTCAGGGAATGCCTGAATTTAAGTCAGACCAAAGTAGTGCAGGGACTACTTTGAAGTCGGAACGACTTGAAATCATACTTAGGCCTCTTTCACACTACTGCGACTTCAAAGTTGTGTAATTTTGCCGCTATTTTACTGTGATTTCACGGCCGCGATTTTGCCGAGATTTCACTGAGACTTGAGGTCTATGGACCTCAACTCACATCAAAGTTTAAGAGAAGGGAGTTTGGGACTTTAAGTGAGGCTGTAGACATTGTGAAGGATAAATGACTGGAAATACATATTTATTAATCATAAAAAAATGCATAATACATCTCAAAAGCAGAACCACATACAAAGAAAAACATTGTAGTGAATGTAATCCTAAAAATATATCCAAAAGCACACTAATATGTGCGCATGCGATACAAGCAACAGGGGTACAACAGTGCATAACCAAGTGCCACATAGTGGTCTGCAGTGACAAGCAATGACATTGAATGAATTAATCTATGTACATAACAGAACAACATTATGGGAAAATTTACAAAATTATAAAGCCAGAAAAACCATAAGGGTTAAAATTGGATGTTTTGAAAATTGATGATGGAATCAAGTGCGTATATATCTGCATCCCCAGTGCCCGGCGCGTTTCGTGTATAGAACACTCATCAGGGGCGGATGCTCTGGGATATCTATAATGTATAAAAAGGTGTAATTAGTCTGGTTGTAATAAATTGAAATATATAAGGGACGGGAAAATGAAACCCGCCCTAAGTACTTACATGGACACCAAGTGATGAAATGTGGCGAAGTGTGAAGACCAGGGCCAAAAATAAGTCCGTCATGGGAGCTGAGGCGGCGTGAAGCCGCACGCCAAGCGAGGCACACAACACCAGGCTCCCCCCAACAATAAAAAAGCCCAGAGACACAGAAAATAACTGCTGATGCTTATACAATGACATGTTTGTTTGTTTTTTTCTAGACCCTTTTTGGCTGTCCCCATTGGTCCAATATCTGGTTTCAACATAAGCATCAGCAGTTATTTTCTGTGTCTCTGGGCTTTTTTATTGTTGGGGGGAGCCTGGTGTTGTGTGCCTCGCTTGGCGTGCGGCTTCACGCCGCCTCAGCTCCCATGACGGACTTATTTTTGGCCCTGGTCTTCACACTTCGCCACATTTCATCACTTGGTGTCCATGTAAGTACTTAGGGCGGGTTTCATTTTCCCGTCCCTTATATATTTCAATTTATTACAACCAGACTAATTACACCTTTTTATACATTATAGATATCCCAGAGCATCCGCCCCTGATGAGTGTTCTATACACGAAACGCGTCACTGCAGACCACTATGTGGCACTTGGTTATGCACTGTTGTACCCCTGTTGCTTGTATCGCATGCGCACATATTAGTGTGCGTTTGGATATATTTTTAGGATTACATTCACTACAATGTTTTTCTTTGTATGTGTTTCTGCTTTTGAGATGTATTATGCAATTTTTTTATGATTAATAAATATGTATTTCCAGTCATTTATCCTTCACAATGTCTACAGCCTCACTTAAAGTCCCAAACTCCCTTCTCTTAAACTTCATATTCCGGGATGGAGGCACACCACATATGTGCCTCACCCAAAGTCCCAAATTCCCCCTTATACAACTCACATCAAAGTCAGACCAAAGTAGTGCAGGGACTACATTGAAGTTGGCACAACTTGAAGTCATGCTAATATGAATGGCTGTCATTGGAAATCATGGGGAACAACTCGTCATGCGATTTTGCAGTCCCAAATCGTAGGACAAGTCATACAAGTGTGTAAGGCGTGGGGTTTCCCCATAAAATCCATGCCAGACCGAAGGGACTGGTATGCTCTTGGAGGGGGAACCCATGCCATTTTTTTTACATTGTGCGTTGAGTTCCCCCTAAAGATTCATACTAGACAGTGCCTGGTATTGTAGGGGATCAAAGTCGGATCCCTGTTCATTGAAGTCGGACTTCAAGTCGCAGGGCAAAGTTGGATCCACAGTCATACGACTGTTTTGTCTAAATCGTGGCCGCAAAATCGCAGGGAACACTGCCTTTCTCCTGAACGATCGGCGGGTCCCGGCACACATCGTGTCCACTGGACTCGCTGATTGGCTCCTGCTGTGTCCAATCGCATCGGGAGCGGGTAGCTGGCAGCACCCGCCCCAGACTCTAAAGTGTCAAATCACGTACTAGGTACGTGATCTGGCACAGAGCGGCCGCCCTGCCGCAGTAAATCTACGGTGGACAATCCACAAGCGGTTAATAAAAATAGAGTCCTTCTGATTGTTGGCTACAGTCTGTTTCAAGCAGGAATGATATGCTGCTCGCGTAACATTGTAGAGATATGACGGTGTGTGTTATTCCCAACGTAAAGCAAAAGTAATACAGGCACTCATTCTTGTTCAAAAGAATAGTCTTCAGCACAACAATCTTTATAGAGTCTATATAAATATTTATAAATGTTTATTCAGAGTCCGTGGCGTTTGGGGAATCAGCGCTGCCTTCCTCAGGGCTGATAATAGAAATATTGGGTGTTAATTATTAAATATAAACATATATTTCCATTAATAATAAATACATTATAAAATTATGTACATATAAATAAAATTGTAATAATAGAAAAGGATAAGAACATTAGGAATAGAAAACACACTGGGCAGGATTTACTAAAATTGGAGAGTGCAAAATCTGATGCAGCTCTGCATAGAAACCAATCCGCTTCCACATTTTATTGTCAAAGCTTAAAGTGTTTAACCCACAACAGTAAAATCAGTCTGTATATGCAGTAAAGCATGCTTGTTATACTCGTTGTGGAACCTAAGGGGTTAATCCTCTACATTGTGCAAAAAGGCTGTTTGATCCTGTCTTCTATGATCCTCCCCTTCTTTTACTGTCCCCAATCCCTCTGCTGATATAACAGAGCCTTTGGAGGCACTCTGCACATGCTTAGATTGGTGTGTATTGCTAGAGAGTTTTTTTTTGTTTTTTGTTTTTTGTTGGGAGGATGCATGTGATCAATACAGGGCCAATCAGCACTGTCCACATAGAAAGTCAGGGGTCATGCAGCCTCATAGGACAGTCAGAAGAGAATGAAAACTCCTCCTCCAAGCTTTAACCAGTGCTCCACTGGACACTGATAGAAGTCACAAGACTGCTATATACTGCTGATTAGAAAAGGTATTTAGCAAATTATATTTACTAAAATAATTGCATTTCCATGTTCTGTGTACTGTGGGAGACCAGATATACTGAATGCAGGGTCCTGGGTTTAGTTTTGCTTCATTTCAATTCGGTATGTACAAAAATTGTTTGGTTAAATTAGTTTAATTCATTTTCTGAATTTGTTTTGTTTATTCAAATTAGAATCAATCAAATCAAATTACATTCAAAATCAAATTTATTCTATTCAAAATTCTAATTTTGGAAGATGGTTATATCCTTTCTATTCCATTCTAGTCTATTGTTTTTTTTTCTATTCTATTCTTTTATTTTCTGTTCTACTCTTTTCTTTTCTATATTATTTTATTATTGTCTATTCTATTCAAATTCAAATATATTCTATTCAAAATTTAAATTTTGGAAAACAGTTATATCGTTATATTCTTTCAATTTTATTCTATTCCGGTTAAATGAAGGGAAATCTCTCAAAGGGACTCACATGGCAAAAAAAGTCCCAGTGGTTTTAAGCATTCCCTATCTTATCAAATATGAAAAACTTTTAGATTTAGATAAACTTTAAGGTGTGTATTATAACCAGAACCAGAGGTCATAGTTATGTTAAACATGAAGTAAGTAACTAATTCATAGATTTTTTGTAGTGGTGCGCAGACCCCCAAGGCACTGTGTAAAGAGGCAACAATAGTAGGGGCTCAAGACACATTTGTAATTGATGCCGGGGGGCCTGATGTCCTGGCCACATGTTTATTGAAACAAATTGCTTAATACACATGAGCGCTTGTTAGGTTATTGCTTTGCACAGTGTTGTGTTGCCTGGAATTTTACCCCTAGAATATAATCAAGCCCTGAAGCGATTAAAGCATTTCTAAAACCACAACAATTATGTTAGTTTTGGATAGAGCAGCTATTGGTTAAAACCCCAGCCAAGATTTTCATTTGAATGAATGAATGAATGATTGATTTGTATAGCGCTGCAACTGCGAACTGAATCGCCTCAAGGCGCTTGTCTGCTCTTGTTGTGATGCCATGTTTAGAAGAGGTGGGTCTTGAGTTTTTTCCTGAAGGCCTGATGGTTTTCTTCCAAGCGGATGTTGTTTGGTAGAGCATTCCATAGCCGAGGTCCCTGTACTGCGAATCTTCGTTCTCCCTTTGATTTGTAGCGGGCTTTGGGGATGAGAAGGCGGTTTTGGTTTGTTGATCGAAGGCTGCGATTTGGTATGTATTTTTCTATTTTCTCACAAAGGTATTGAGGTGCATTTCCTTGTGTACATTTGTGGGTGAGGCAGAGGGTCTTGAATGTGATCCTGTCTTTTACCTTGAGCCAATGGAGGGTCCTTAGGGATGGGGAGATGGATTCCCAAGGTTTCTTTCCGGTGACTAATCTCGCTGCTGTGTTTTGGACAATTTGAAGGCGCACAATCTGCTAATCCGGTAATCCTATGTAGAGGGAGTTTGCGTAGTCGAGACGCGAATTGATGATCGTTCCTACTACTACCGCTTTCTCCTTTTCCGGGATGAAGGGGATGAGTCTGCTTAGCAGGCGAAGGAGATGGTGGGATCCGCTGATTACGGATCCTATTTGTGTCTCCATGGTCATCTCTGAATCAAAGATTACTCCGAGGCTTTTGGCTTTGTTGCTTGGAAGGATGGTCTATCCCAGGATGGTTGGTGGTGTCCAAGGGGTCTTCGTCTTTTTCCTTTGGTTTGCGTCGAGGAGCAGTAGTTCTGATTTAGATCCATTTAGTTTGAGGGAGCTAGTGGTCATCCAGTCATCTATCAATGTGAGACATTTTCCTAGTTCCTGGTACTGGTCTTTTTGTCCGGTGATCCGGAAATACAGTTGAGTGTCGTCCGCGTATGAGTGGTAGCATAGATCCGATTTGTTAATAATTTTGAAGAGTGGCCGGATGTAAATGTTGAACAGTACTGGTGACAATGGTGATCCTTGAGGGACTCCATAAGTAAATGCCTGGGTTTCTGAGGGAAGGCTCCTAGTTTCACTGTCTGTGACCGGTTTCCTAAGAAGGAAGCGAACCATGGAAGATCTACATCTGTAACTCCTGCCACTTCCTTGAGGCGGCTGAGAAGAGTGTTGTGGTCCACTGTGTCGAATGCCGCACTAAGTTCCAGCAATACCAGAAGACACGATTCTCCATCATCCGCTGCTTCTAGGGTGTCATCCCATATTTTCAGAAGTGCCGTTTCTGTGCCATGGCCTGGGCGGAAGCCTGATTGTAGTGGGTTGTGTGTGTCCAGGTGAAGTTGAAGCTGTTGTACTACTGCTTTCTCCATAATCTTGGAAATGGTGTTCAGGCTTGTTACCGGTCCGAGATTTAGTCATCTCTGTTCAATTGGGGATATTTCCCTTACAACCAGTAAAAGTAACCACTTAAGGACCGAACCTCTTTTTGAGATTTGTTGTTTACAAGTTAAAAACAGTTTTTGGTAAAAAAAAATACTTACAACCCCCCAAACATTATATATTTTTTTGGGATAAAATACAGTTTTCTAAATTAAAAAATAAGACAACAATAAAGTTATCCCAATTTTTTTTTCTATATTGTGAAAGATAATGTTAAGCCGAGTAAATTGATATCCAAGATGTCATGTCTTACAAGCTCAATTTTTGGGGAAAAAATACACTTTTTAAAATGAAAAAACAAGACAACAGTAAAGTTAGCCCAATTTTTTTTCTATATTGTGAAAGATAATGTTAAGCTGAGTAAATTGATACCCAACATGTCACGCTTCAAAATTTCACCCACTTGTGGAACGGCGACAAACTTTGGCGCTTAAAAATCTCTATTTGACGACATTTAAAAATTTCTACAGGTTACCAGTTTTGAGTCACAGAGAATGTCTAATGCTAGAATTATTGCTCTCACTTTATTGATCGTGGCAATACCTCACATGTGTGGTTTGAACACCGTTTTCATAGGCGGGCACGACTATGCATTTGCCTCTGCGCGCGAGCTTGGGGGGATGGGGCGCTTTAAATTTTTTTTTTTTTCTTATTTATTTTACTTTTTATTTTTACACTGTCCTATTAAAAAAAAAAATGGATCACTTTTATTCCTATTACAAGGAATGTAAACATCCCTTGTAATAGAAAAAAAGCATGACAGGATCTCTTTAATGTGAGATCTGGGGTCAAAAAGACCTCAGATCTCACATTTACAATTAAATGTAATAAATAAATAAATAGATGTCTTTTTTTTTCAAAAAAATTAAAAATGTCCCCGAGCGTCTATTGGGCGGAAGCGATGTTTGACGTTGCTTCCATCATCCAATGTTATGGAGCCGAGTGGGGGCCATCTTTCCCTCACTTGGCTCCATGCTACTGAAGGGATCGAATCATCTCTGCCGCTGCCGACGGCTCCAGTAAGCAGCCAGAGGGCGGGGGGGGGGCATCTCCCGCCACCGATAAAAGTGATCTTGCGGTGAATCCGCCGCAGAGAACACTTTTATCCGTAATCAGACCGCCCACCGTTTAAGAGGATACTGGGGTTATGGCAGCTATCTTCTGCCATAACAACGGTATTCCACGCCAAAATACAGATGTATAACGACGGCGACTGGTCTGTAAGTGGATAAAGAACAATTACAGCCAGCTCCTCTGTTCTATTAATCTCTCCTACACTGTGTACATGTTTTTTTTTTAAAACCGTGTCTGTAAATACCTTTTATTCAATCTCTTCTGGCCGGTCACATGACCTCCGGCCACTCTATTCCTCCGATCTATGGGCTACAGTGGGGGGGGGCGAGATCCCCCTCTGATGTCAGCCAGGGAGGTCATGAACTGCTGTGCTGGCCGCCCCGCCCCCTTCGGCTGTAGCCTTTAGCTGGGGGAGGAGAGTGGCCGGAAGTCATGTGACCTCCCCGCCTGACGTCAGAGTTCAGATCTCGGCCCCTCCCACTGTAGCACTTAGATGGGAGAGTGTCCGGAAGTCACACAACCTCCCGGACTGACGTCAGAGGGGATCTCAGCCCCTCCCACTGTAGATCTTAGATGGGGAGGAGAGTGTCCGGAAGTCACGTGACCTCCCAGCCTGACATCAGAGGGGATCTCGGCCCCTCCCACTGTAGCACGTAGATCAGGGAAATAGAGCTGCTGGAAGTCATGTGACCGGCCAGAACAGATCGAAGATAAGGTATTTCCAGGCATCATTTTAGAAAGACATTTACACGGTGTAGGAGAGATTACTAGAACAGAGGGGCTACTAATAGCAGCAGTAGGGGGGGAGGGATGGAGAGGGGGAGAGACACACACACACAGAAGCTGACAGGCAGGGAGGGAGGGGGAGAGGGATAGAGGAGAGCAGCAGGATGATGGAGGCATGTAAACTGACCACCTGAGGGGAACACAGCAACAGGCAGGATCAACCAGGTTTTTTTTTTACAGTTTAGAAAAGAGCAGAGTAGACAGCATGAGCGGTTTAATCTGCTATAAGGGAACAGGAGCTCTTTTTTTTGCTTTTGTTTTTTGGGTTACAACTACTTCTTGTCCTGTAGATACAATGGCAAATGAAAGAATATCTCTACAAAATGAGGGAAATCTCCTTTTAGACAGCTGTCATTAGAAAAAAATGTCCTCTACTTCAGGTTCACAGGCTACATTGAGGTCATTGGGGTTAAGGGTCAGCAAGTGACAATTACATTTTTACTCTGTTGGGTGCAATACAACCTTTCTTGGGTATAATAAATAAAAAAAATTGAATGTGGCCAAGTAAAAGAATGTCATTTGTTTTAAAAATGGTTGTACGAAAGTCTGTTGCATCAATAGCACACAACCTGATTTTCAGAAACTCAAAAACAAATTTGTCAGGTTTTACCAAAATATGTATATGACCTGAACTAGAAACCTGAAGAACTTTTTTTTTTGTTTTCATTTTTTGGTCATAAAATTTCAGAAAACATTTAACAAGTATGCCATAACACAAATATTACACACAATCTCCTTTCATCTTCCTATCCATGAAAAAAAAAAAATCATCTCATGATCGAGTATACAACAAAAGATTTGATAAAAGGGAGCAAAACAAAACTTCAGGTTCCAATTAAACAAAGTGATTGAAGTGGAACATTCCTATTAGCATTGTCTGCAGTGGTAGATTAACCAAGATGTCCACCTCCAGGCAACCTCTTTTATTTCTTTATAATGTGCATCAATAGTTATTTTGCCGTTTGAATCAATTACCAGATCTAAACCTTTTCTCATTTCTCTGAAATTCCAGTCTCTCTGTTGTCAGCTTTGACTTCTTTTTCTTGGCCCCTAGCAGTAACCCTAACCTTAAGCATGCAACCAGACCTTTTTACTGAGGTCTGTGTTAACTAGATGGTTAAGTTATGCATGCTGTTTTTCTCCATCAGAATCTCATGGATCTTATAGGATGCATGGGAGAAAAAAAAAAAACATATGTTAGCTCCAGTTACACGCAGGTCAAATTGGATTGAGACAGTACCAATAAGTTCAACATTGAGCTACATCAAAAAAAGCATTTAGAATGAGAGTTTATGAAGATACCATTTAGGATTTTGGGTTACTGATGAGGTATCTATCAGTAGCTTTCTGATGACCAGTGTTTGTCATGAACCATGATAGGGCACTTGAATGGACACCCCGAAAATTCAAAATTCAATTAATTGGATCTGGCACAACCAAGTCTTCACTTTATGGTCAAAGAGTTGGGGGACACCTGACCATCATATCTCTAAAAGAGACCAAACCCCTTTTCCTTAAGCTCAAGTGTTCCCAGTCTAGGGAACTGTTATGCCGCGTACAGACGCTCGGATTTTCCGCTAACAAATGTTGGATGTGAGCTTGTTGGCTGAAAGTCCGACCGTGTGTACGCTCCATTGAACATTTGTTGTTGGACTTTCCACCAACAAATGTTGGCTAGCAGGTTCTCAAATTTTCCGCCAACAAAACGTTGTTGTCAGAATTTCCGAGCGTGTGTACTCAAGTCCGACGCACACAGGTTCACACATGCTCGGAATCAAGCAGAAGGAGCCGCACTGGCTATTGAACTTCCTTTTTCTTGGCTCATCGTGCGTTCTTGTACATCACCACGTTCCCACATTCGTAATTGTTGGCCAACATTTGTGTGATGGTGTGTATACAAGACAAGTTGGAGCCAACATCCTTTGAACAAAAATCCACAGTTTTGTTGTCAGAAAGTCCGATCGTGTGTACGAAATATACCCCCCACTGGAGACTGGGACTTTTCTGGCAAGCAGTACACCATAAACATATATGGTAAAATATATAGATTTATTTCAACATGTTAAAATAGTTTTTTAGGGAAATGAGAAAAGAAAAAAAGAAAAAAGCCTGAAACCTGAAAAAATGAAAAAGTTTAATTTTACAGACATCTTGGTGTTTGTAAAATGTTTGAGGTAAGCTTTCTCCATTCTAACTGACACGTTTCAGGTCGACAACCTTTCATCAGGGGTTTTAGGAAGGAGAGGCATATATTCAACAGTTTATATTGATAAAAAGTGTGACATTGTAATGGACATAAATTTGGTAATCTTTGTTTCATCAGCCCAGAGAATTTTGTTTCTCATGTTCTGCGAGTCCTTCAGGTTCCTTTTGGCCAACTCCAGGTGGGCTGTCATGTGCCTTTTACTGAGGAGTGGCTTCCGTCTGGCCACTCTACTACGCAGGACTGATCGGTGGAGTGCTGCAGAGATGGTTGTTCTTCTGGAATGTTCTCCTCTCTCCACAGAGAAACGCTGGAGCTCTGTCAGAGTGACCATCAGGTTAATGGTCACCTCCCTGGCAAAGGCCCTTCTCCCCCAATCGCTCAGTTTGGCCAGGCGGTCTGCTCTAGAAATAGTCCTGGTGGTTCCAAACTTCTTCCATTTACAGATGATGGAGGCCACTGTGCTCATTGGGAACTTCAATGCTGCAGAAATGTTTATGTACCCGTCCCCAGATCTGTGCTGCGATACAATCCTGTCTCGGAGGTCTACAGACAATTCCTTGGACTTCATGGCTTGGTTTGTGCTCTGACATGCACTGTTAACTGTGGAACCTTATATAGACAGGTGTGTGCCTTTCCAAATCATGTCCAATCACCTGAATTTACCACAGGTGGACTCCAATCAAGTTGTAGAAACATCTCAAGGATGATCAATGGAAACAGGATGCATCTGAGCTCAATGTTTAATGTCTTCGCAAAGGCTGTGCCTACTTACAGTATGTACATTTAATACATTTGCAAAGATTTCAAACACGCTTACTTCACATTGTCATTATGGGGTATTGTTCGTAGAATTTTGAGGAAAATAATTCATTTAATGCATGTTGGAATAAGGCAAAATATGGAAAAAGTGAAGCGTTGTGAATACTTTCCGGATGCACTGTATACTAATAAAAGACTTGTCCTGTCATCTTTGGCCAATAGTAAATCTGTCATATTAAAGAGTATGACTGAATGAGATTAAAGCGGGAAACCGTCCCTCGGTCCTTGGATGCTGCCACCGCCATCTTCGGTATGGGAATCAGGAAATGAAGCCTTGTGACTTCACTCCCCGGTTTCCTACTGCACATGCGCGAGTCGCGCAGCGCAATCCAAATGGTCTGTGCTGTCTCTGGGACCCATGTGTGTCCCAGCAGACAGCGTGGCGGGACAGGAAGAGGCATAGACTCCCGTGGGAGTCTATGCCCGGAAGTGGGTGCAAATACCTGTCTTAGACAGGTATCTGCACCCCCCTACCCCCTGAAATGTGCCAAATGTGACACCGGAGGGGGGGGGGGGTTCAGATTTTTCTGTTATAAGGACAGGGGCATATAGTTCTTGTTCTCTTCTGTCATACCCTGTCAGAGGTTCTCAAACCTGTGAAAGGTTTTTAGAAAATCTTTGACCCCAACGGAGAACTACCTGAAGTTGAATTGGAAGTCCTTGGTGCTGGACTCAGTATGACACGTTGCAAGAAAACCATACCTACCATATAGTTACCGCATTAACACATTCTCTATGTTTCAATTGTTTCAATTTAAGTGAAACTGAGTGCCTAGCTGTAATCCAACATTATATTGCCACCAATGTGTTGACGTGAAAAGAATTATGAAATTCCAAAAAAAGTCCTATGCTTTGGGGACATTTTTATTGTTTGCAATGAAAGGCAAAAAGAGAATTTGCTGGAATGCCCATCTCATCCCATTCAAAAAGTTGTATATTAACCACTTCAATACCGGGCACTTAAACACCTTCCTGCCCAGACCAATTTTGAGCTTTCAACGCTCTCACAATTTGAATGACAATTGTGCGGTCATGCTACACTGTACCCAAATAAATTTTTATAATTTTTTTCCCACAAATAGAGCTTTCTTTTGGTGGTATTTGATCACCTCTGCGTTTTTTATTGTTTGCTAAACAAATAAAAAAATACAGAAAATTTTGAAAAAAAATATGTTTTTTTTGTTTCAGTTACAAAACTTTGTAAATAAGTACGTTTTCTCCTTCACTGATGGGGATGCACTGATGGGCACTGATAAGGCGGCACTGATGGGCACTGATGAGGTGGCACCTAGGTGGCATTGATGGGCACTGATAGGCGGCACTGATGGGCGACACGGATGGGCGACATGGATGGGCACTGATAGGTGGCACAAATTGGCACTGATAGCTGGCATGGATTGGCATGGATAGGCGGCACGGATGGGCATGGATAGACGGCACAGATGGGCATGGATAGGCGGCACAGATGGGCATGGATCGGCACTGATAGGTGGCATGGATGGGCACTGATAGGTGGCACGGATAGGCACTGATAGGTAGCATTGTTTTGAATTGATGGATGCCAATCAGTGCCAAACAATAATGCATGCCAATCAGTGATGCCCATTGTGGGCACTGATTGGCATCCATTGTGGGCACTGATTGGCATCCATTGTGGGCACTGTGTGTCATCCCTGGTGGTCTAGGGTGGCATACCTTGTGCTGCGCATCCCTGGTGGTCTGGTGGCGTCCCTGGTGGTCCAGTGTGGGCATCCTCGGGGGGGCTGTGCTGATAATCGATCAGCACAGACACCCCCTGTCAGAGGAGCAGCCGATCGGCTCTCCTCTACTCGCGTCTGACAGATGCGAGTGAGGAAAAGCCGATTACCGGCTCTTCCTATTTACACTGTGATCAGCCGTGATTGGACACGGCTGATCACGTGGTAAAGAGTCTCCGTCGGAGACTCTTTACCAAGATCGTAGTTGCGGGATGCCAGACTGACACCCCGCAACAACGATCGCCGCGATGCGCGCCCCCGGGGGCGCGCAGCGACTCAAAATCCTGAGGACGTCCTGGGACGTCCAGTCAGGATTTGACAACCACTTTGCCGACGTCTTTTCACAATGGGCGGGCGGCAAGTGGTTAATAAAACATTTTTTTCATGTGCCTTTTGCACTCAACTTTGGTAGTCTACTTGTGTTAAATGCTGCTCAAAGTGGCCATTTTTTTCTGCTGCTCCAACCTTCTCTTCCGATACCACACCCTTTTTAGCCACCCCCCAAACTGGTTGCTAGGAAGTTGGCACAGCAGCCAAAGATGCTGTGTAGTATTAGTTGCTATGATGCTGGTGGCTGGGCACTACGGCATCATTGGTTGTTATGGTTCCTGGGTGATGCCCAGCTGCCTGCATCTTAGTAACCAGCTTAGTAACGCTCCTTTTTACAGACATTGGCACTTTGCCCGGAATAGGCAAAGTAACAGCATGTCTTTAAAATAGTATTAGACCTTCAGTGTTTTTTAGCTTAAAGAAAACCCTCCCGTTTTTTCACCTCAATGCATTCTAACCAGCCCCCCAGCCACCCCCCCCCCCATATTACTCACCTGAGCCCATTCGTTCCCATGCCGGAGACGTGCACACCCTCTCTGTCTCGGCTCTTGATTGGATAGATTGATAGCAGCGCAGCCATTGGCTCCAGCTGCTGTCAATCAAATCCAATGATGCCGGCGCCGGGGGGGCGGGGCGGGGCCGAGTCCTGCTATCTGTGTCTATAGCACCAGCTTAACTTCCTGCCTACCGGGCACTTTTATCCCCTCCCTGCCCAGGCCAATTTTTAGCACTGTTGCACTTTGAATGACAATTGCGCCGTCACACAAATAGAGCTTTCTTTTAGTGGTATTAAGTCACCACTGGGGTTTTTTATTTTTTGCAAAACAAATGAAAAAGACCGAAAAAAAATAAGTTTTTCATAGCTTGTTATAAAATTTAGCAAACAGGTAATTTTTCTCCTTCACTGATGTGCCCTGATGAGGCTGCACTGATGGGTGCTGATAGGAGGCACTGATGGGCACTCTGTGGACAATAGCCCTGCTGTTTTCTGGTTTAGGACAGAAAGGTTAGGACCCCTGTAATGCCGCGTACCCACGGTCGGAATTCTCGTCGGAAAAAGCTCTGATGGTTTTCCCGTCGGAATTCCGACGGAATTTCGCTCAAACTGTCTTGCCTACACACGGTCACACCTAATTCTGACGGTCAGTAACACAGCGGCATAAAACACGTTCGACGGCACTATAAAAGGGAAGTTTAATGCTTCTGAGCATGCGTCGAATTGTTTCCAAGCATGCGTCCGAATTTTGCGTGTCGGAATTGCATACACACGATCGGAAAATCCGATAGAAAGGTTTTCCATCAGAAAGATTGAGAACCAGTTCTCAATTCAAAGTCAGTCGGAAATTCCGACAGAAAAAGACCGATGGGAATACACACGGTCGGAAAATTTGTTGAAAAGCTCCCATCGGACTGTTTCCATCGGAAATTCCGACCGTGTGTACGCGGCATTAGGTTTTGTATTGTTTAACCACTTCAGCTCCGGAAGATTTAACACCCCCTTCCCAATGACTAGTCCATTTTTTGCGATACGGCACTGCATTATTTTAACTGACAATTGCGCGGTCGTGCGACGCTGTGCCCAAACAAAATTGACGTCCTTTTTTCCCCACAAATAGAACTTTCCTTTGGTGGTATTTGATTTTTTTCGGTATTTATTTTTTACTTTCTGCTATAAAACACACCCAATAAAAATGTTTTTTCCCACAAATAGAGCTTTCCTTTGGTGGTATTTGATCACCTCTGCGGTCTTGCGCTATAAACAAAACAAGGACAAAACAAAGACCCACAATTTTTTTTTAAATAACTATATTGTTTACTTTCTGCTATAAGGCTCCATGCACACTGAAGCGCAAAAAAGCTTTTTCTGAACGCCAGATTTCTGGCAGAAAACGCTGGTTGAAAAATGTGCTTTTAACAGCATTTTGTACTAGCGTTTATGAGCGTTTTATGAGCTTCAGTGTGCATGGAGCCTTAAACACACCCAATAAAACATTTTTTTCCCACAAATAGAGCTTTCCTGACAGACTCCATGGCAGCCTACGTGTGGGTTAACCCCGCCTCCTCTCCAATGCTATAGGACCCCATTCCCATAAATGAACACTCACCACTCCATACTGTGTTCCTTTTTTGTCCTCCTCCTATGGACCTTCACATTTGGTTCGCGTCCGGTCGGATCTCGGATTTCTTCTGGCATACCAACGCGGTGCAAGCTCTGTGCTCAGCCATGGGCGGGCGAGTGGCTTTTTTGAGGCTGGATATTTCCCCAGGACAGGTGGATTGCCTCTGTATGCCCATCGGCAGACGGACGGTTGGACGGATGGTCGGCTCATCATCGGCTGGCAAGGTCCCTTTATCTCTTTCTCCATGGCAGCTATATATGTATTTTATGTTAGATATTTGTTTTCCCTGGCGTCTAGTGTATTCCCCCCTGTATGGCGGCTGGAGCGCTTCTGCGTTCCAGCCCGCCGTGCTGTTCCTGGTTTGGCCGTCTCGATGGTTTGCGCATGCGCACCAGCCTCTGGTGGAATCGAGGCTTGGTTCGCGCATGCGCGGTCTGGCGGCCGCGCATGCGCAGTACGGCCATCATCCACGACGCATGTGCGAGGTGGAGGGGCGGTGACGTCACGAGGCGGGGAATTTAAAATCCAGGCTGCTGCTGCTGTATCACTGGGGTTTCCAGTGCAGAGGAAGCAGCAAGCCTATTCCTCAGCCCTCAGCCTTAGAGGATCGACAGGTTAGTGCTTTTTTTTATGCCTTAAAGGTGTATGCCCGTCTTTTTTTTTGCTGAAGAATGTTTTAAAAAAAAAAAAAAAAAAATATAGAATATATATATATATATATATGTGTATATAATATTTAAAAAAAAAAAAAAAAAAAAAAAAGGGGAGGAAAATCTTTTTATGTAAATGCTGTTAATATGAAAAAAAAAAAAAAAAAAAAAATCTTTTTTTTTGGGGGGGGGGCATGCATTTTTTCTGTCTAAAAATTGCCGGTATTATGCTTAGATCGCAATCCTGTCTTGCAGACTGCTGTGTTTTTCATTTTGACGCTCTTCGTCCAGGGATTATGGACAAATCACCGCCTTTAAGTGGCCAGCCCTTACGCACTAGGTATGTGCTGGTAAGGGAGGGGTGGAATTACATTTGCATTTCTTATGCGCATTCTGATGCCTATGTTTTCCCCTCCCCCTGTGTGTTTTTTCTGCTCAGCCCTTCCAGATTGGATTCGCAGGATCGGGACCTTGCCAGGCCACAACAAAAACAGTCGTCTAGATCCAGGCGGGACTCTCCGCATGGGTCTCACCACCAAAGGAGAAGTTCACATTCCTCCTCCAGACACCGCTCCCACCGCCATGATGATCGCTCTGATTGCAGAGCATGCTGGGGATGCAAGACTCGAGTCCCGGAAGGCAAATCATTGTGTGACAGATGCTTTGCTAAGGCGGTTGGGGAAAAAGACACGGAAAACCAGCGCATGGAATCCCAGGTAAAGCGTGTCGTGCAGCAGTCGCTTAAGGACATGGTGGTCCCTCGCACGTTGAGTCAGTCTACGGCTGCGTCTGGTCCCCAGTCCGATGAACCCCGGGATGATCCGGGCACATCTCAGCCCTACGAGGCTTCTGGCGAGTCCTCTGGAGAGGAATTTCCAGGCGATGAGGAGATCGGGGGCTTTGACTTCGCCATGGTCTCACCACTAATTAAAGCAATTAAGGAGGCCCTCAAGTGGGAAGAAGCATCCACCCCCCCAGCTAAGCAGAAGAAATTCTTCAAGCAGCTGGGTAAAGAACGGCCGAACTTCCCTCTACTCACTGAACTGAAAGATATTATAGAAGAAGAGTGGAGCAAGGTGGATAGGAAATCCTCCATGACCAACAAAACTTCCAGGCTATACCCTTTTAAGGTAGAAGAGGTGAAGCATCTGGAGAACGCTCCACTCATGGACGCAGCGTTGATGCGTTTGGCCAAGCATGTCACTCTCCCGATGGAGGACTCAGTGTCCTTTAAGGATGGCCTAGAGAGGAAGATCGATCAGGACCTCAAAAGGATCTACGGTCTTGCTGGAATGGCCTGTAAACCTGCTTTAGCCCTAGCGGCTATGTCCAAGGCCATGGAGGCTTGGACTGAAAAAGTGGACTCCTTCCTGAATGGCGTGTCGGTCGAACTGGCCAGGAGTTCAGCAGCAGCAGAACTAAAGCTCGCAGCGGTCTTCCTGGGGGAGGCGTCCATTGACCTGATACGTCTGCTAGCACGCATTATGCTGTCCTCAGTCACGGCTAAGCGCGCTTTGTGGCTACGTCCCTGGCTCGCCGATCCTGTTTCCAAACAAGCATGGTGCAAAATCCCCTTTGAGGGATCTACGTTATTCGGTAACAAGCTGGACGATGCCATAACGCGTGCGACAGGCGGTAATTCGGGCTTCCTTCCCCAGGACAGGAGGTTGCTCGGGCGGAAGAAGCCCCAGTTTAAGAGGCGCCGTCCGGAGCGCTCGAGGGATGCACGCTCCTACAAGCCTGGAAGGGACTTCAGGAGGAATTGGAGCAGAGGACAGAGTTCCTTTCGCAAGTCCGTCAAGAACCAGTCGTCTGGTGGACGTGAGACACCCAAGTCCTTCTGAGATTGCGCCCGCCCAGGCGGGTCGGGTGGGGGCCCGTCTATCCCTTTTCCGGCACGTCTGGGTGGCCTCGATCTCAGATTACTGGGTCATCAAGACGGTCTCGTCGGGTCACAGATGGTCCTTCTCCAGCGTTCCTCCTCCCAGGTTCATGTCCACCCTGCTTCCTCGTTCGGAAGAACAGAGACAAGTCCTACTGTCGTATGTGGAGCTGTTAAAGGCTCAGGGCGCAGTGGTCCGGGTGCCGGAAGAAGAACGGTTTCAAGGAGTCTACTCCCCCCTCTTCTTGGTACAGAAGAAAAGCGGATCGTGGCGCCCGGTGATAGATCTAACATACTTAAATCAGTTTATAGAATACGGAAAGTTCAAAATGGAAACCCTCCTAACTATACAGCGAGCCATCCAACCAGGGGACTGGATGGTCTCGATCGACTTAAAGGATGCTTATTTTCACGTCCCGATAGAGGAAGGCTTCCAAAGGTTCTTAAGATTCCATGTCGGTCAAGACCATCTACAGTTTATCTGCCTCCCCTTCGGGTTGACGACCTCCACTCGGGTCTTTTCAAAAGTGCTCCTGGCAGTAGTGGCCCTGATCAGGCTAAAAGGGATAAGGCTGTACCATTATCTGGACGATCTTCTGGTTCTGTCGCAAGACAAAGAACAGCTGTTGGTTCATCGCGAGCAGGTGATGTCCACATTGACCAGCTTCGGGTGGCTTCTAAACATGGCAAAAAGCCAGCTAGTACCAACACAACGGCTAGTCTATATGGGTGCCCAGTTCGACACTCTGCAAAGTACGATCTCGCTGCCGATGGAAAAAATCCCGACCATACGGGAAAGGGTCTCTCGAGCTCTTCACACTCGGTATCTGAAGGCCTCGCAGTGTCTCAAGATCATAGGGACAATGGTCTCTACGACTCCTATGGTCAAGTGGGCCTTGTGGAGACTACGCCCGTTCCAGTCAGGGTTTCTGAGACAGTGGAAGACGGGAAACAAAAGCCAAGTCATACGAATAACGTCAACAATGAGGAACAGCCTCTTCTGGTGGCTCCAACACAGGAATCTCCTGACGTGTCACTCAATAGCTCCCATTTCTTGGGTAACGGTCACGACCGATGCCAGTGGGACCGGCTGGGGGGCCCTTTGCGGAGCGGACCTGGCACAGGGCAAATGGGACACAAGTCTTCCTGTTCCAGGGTCAAATATTTTGGAACTCCCAGCAGCTTGGTGCGCTCTCCAGCACTTCGCCCATGTCTTGAAGGGGAAATCGGTGTTGTTACGGATGGACAACACCACAGCCGTCTCCTATGTGAAGAGGCAAGGGGGCACCCGGAGCTCTACTCTTCTCCGGGAAGTGGAACCCATTCTATCATGGGCACAGAAGAACCTGGTGAATATTTCTGCAGTTTTTCTCCCAGGGGTTCAGAACACGCAAGCAGGCTTCTTATCACGCACCCAGTTGGACAACAACGAGTGGTCCCTCCACATTCAGTCCTTCGAGTGGATCATATCGCTGGGGGTCAATCCCAAAGTAGACCTTTTTGCCTCCCCCTGCAACTTCAAAATAGAGAAGTTCTACACGCGGAATCGCTGCAGCCAGGCCTTGGGGACGGATGCATTAACAGACCAATGG
This sequence comes from Lithobates sylvaticus, assembly GCA_028564925.1. Lineage (NCBI taxonomy): Eukaryota > Metazoa > Chordata > Amphibia > Anura > Ranidae > Lithobates > Lithobates sylvaticus. Next base: position 33,884,605 of record CM053036.1, on the reverse strand, counting down.
AGATTCAAGAGGGCCTATGCCTTCCCTCCACTTCCACTAATTCTCAGGTTCCTTCAGAGGCTCCAGTCAGAAGCAGTAGAGGTAGTGATGATAGCTCCTTACTGGCCCAACAGGCCTTGGTTCCCTCTGCTAGTCCAGCTAAGTGTACGGAAGCCGATATCTCTCCCTCTCAGGCCGGACCTTCTTTCTCAAGGGGCGGTACTACATCCATGTCCAGCAGTACTGAAACTGATGGTCTGGTTCTTGAGAGGAAGAGGCTAGAGTCCATCGGATGTGCTTCTGGCGTAATTTCTACCTTATTAAGCTCCAGGAGACCGAGTACGAACAAGGTTTATGGTAGAATCTGGTCCAAATTCGTAAACTTTTGCTCATCTACAGATAGATCCTTTGAACATCCAAGAGTCCAGGACATCCTCGGGTTCTTACAAACTGGCCTTGATCTTCCCTTGTCCATAGGCTCTCTCAGGGTGCAAGTTTCAGCCTTATCAGCCTTCTCTGGTACCTCCTGGGCAGTCCATCCATTAGTTCGTCAATTTTTTCGGGGGGCCTCAAGACTCAAGCCTCAAAGGAAGTCCAGATTTCCCAAATGGGATCTTCCCCTTGTCCTTGACTCCATTTCTGGTCTGAGTACGACGGGGCCATCCCCGCTTTCCATTAAAGACTTTTCAGAAAGAGTTGCCTTCCTGGTGGCAGTCACCTCGGCCAAGAGGGTATCGGAAATTGGGTCTCTGGGCTTCGAGGAACCCTTCTTGACTTTTTTTCCGGACCGAGTGGTCCTTATTCCTATGTTGGGATCCAATCCTAAGGTAACTTCGGTGTTCCATCAGAACCAAGAGATCGTTCTACCTACCTTCAGATCACCAGAATCCGATGATATTCATCCTTTGGACGTCGGGGAAGCTCTGAGAGAATACCTTCGCATTACTTCCGCCTTTAGGCGTTCGGATCATCTCTTTATACTGCACTCAGGCAGCAACAAGGGGAACAAAGCTTCAACCAGGACTCTGGCATCTTGGATCGTAAGAACCATACAACAGGCTTATAGGGCTAAGGGCTTGGCTCCTCCTGAGGCGGTGACGGCACATTTTCGACTAGAGGAATGGCTACTTCATGGGCAGCAGTTCGGCACGTGGCTCCTGATACCATCTGCAAAGCAGCTTCTTGGGCCTCTATTAATACCTTCATGTCGCATTATTGCATTGAACCTGCTTCTTTATCCTCTGTAAACTTTGGTTTGAAAATTCTATCGGCTGATAGATTAAATTAAAATATTTTCTGTTTAAAGCATACCCACCCGTGTGGTCGGCTAGTTATTTCCCACACGTAGGCTGCCATGGAGTCTGTCAGGAAAAAGGAAAATTTATTATCAAATACTTACCGTAATTTTCCTTTCCTGATGGACTCCATGGCAGACGGAGTTCCCACCCATGAGTCATATGAGTAGGCTAGTTACGGAACACAGTATGGAGTGGTGAGTGTTCATTTATGGGAATGGGGTCCTATAACATTGGAGAGGAGGCGGGGTTAACCCACACGTAGGCTGCCATGGAGTCCATCAGGAAAGGAAAATTACGGTAAGTATTTGGTAAAAAAATAAATAAAAACCCCAATATGTGTATATTGATTGGTTTGCGCAAAAGTTATAGCGGCTACAAACTATGGGATATGGATTATTTATTATTTTTTTTAATGGCGGCGATCAGCGACTTATAGTGGGACTGCAATATTGCGGCGGACAAATCGTACACTAAGACCCCTTTCACACTGAGGTGCTATGGCGCTAAAAATTACGCCTGCAAAGTGCCTGTACAGCGCCTCTTCTCTCACTCCAGTGTGAAAGCCCTCTGACTTTCACACTGGAGTGGTGCGCTGGTAGGACATCAAAAAAAGTCCTGCCAGCAGCATCTTTGCAGCACTTTAGGAGCGGTGTATACACCGCTAATAAAGTGCCCCTGCCCATTGAAATCCCATTGAAAGCCTATTTAAAAAGCAGCGCCTTGCGGGCACTTTTAACCCTTTTTCTGCCGCTAGCGGGGGTTAAAGACAGTAAAGTGCTGCTGCTTATTCTCTTAGGAGATAGTTCACTCCAAAACGCCTGAAGCTCAAACTAGTTCTGGAACTTTTTTTAAGCACCAGTTCACACCATAGAAACACAATCCAGATGCATTCCGGATGCTTTTCTGCATGCGCGTTTTTGATGCGTTTTTGATGCGTTTTTTATGCATGCTGTGCCGTTTTTGAAAAGCAGTGCTTTTTTTGCACTCTTTTTTCATCACCTTAAAAATGGACATGTGTGTTCCAGTGCATTTTTGGTGCGTTTAGGTGCATTCCGATGCATTTCTGATGAATTTTACCATATTCCAGTACAGTTCAGTGCAGGAAAAATGCAGCATGTTCTACTTTTTTTCCTGGAACTGGAACGCACTGAAACTGAGCACACTGGTGTGAACTGTGCCATTAAAAATCATATAACCTACTATCCATGCGTTTTTGATGCAGAAAAAAATGAACTTGCACTTCGGCCCCTTTCACACTACTGAAACTTCAAAGTCGCACAATTTTACCACAATTTCAGGGAATGCCTGTGTTTAAGTCAGACCAAAGTAGTGCAGGGACTACTTTGAAGTCGGAACGACTTGAAGTCATACTTAGGCCTCTTTCACACTACTGCGACTTCAAAGTTGTGTAATTTTGCCGCCATTTTACTGTGATTTCACGGCCGTGATTTTGCCGAGATTTCAGGGAGACTTGAGGTCTATGGACCTCAACTCACATCAAAGTCGGACCAAAATAGTGCAGGGACTACTTTGAAGTTGGCACAACTTGAAGTCATGCTAATATGAATGGTAGTCATTGGAAATCATGGGGAACAACTCGTCATGCGATTTTGCAGTCCCAAATCGTAGGACAAGTCATACAAGTGTGTAAGGCGTGGGGTTTCCCCATAAAATCCATGCCAGACTGAAGGGACTGGTATGCTCTTGGAGGGGGAACCCATGCCGTTTTTTTTACATTGTGCGTGGAGTTCCCTGTAAAGATTCATACTAGGCAGTGCCTGGTATTGTAGGGGATCAAAGTCGGATCCCTATTCATTGAAGTCGGACTTCAAGTCGCAGGGCAAAGTTGGATCCACAGTCATACGACTTTTTCGTGGCCGCAAAATCGCGGGGAACACAGGATCAGCACATTCCCCTCTCACAGAACGGCGAACTGCCTTGTTTACATAGGCAGACCGCCGTTCTGCCTTTCTCCTGAATGATCGGCGGGTCCCGGCACACATCGTGTCCACCGGACTTGCTGATTGGCTCCCGCTGTGTCCAATCGCAGCAGGAGCGGGTAGCTGGCAGCACCCGCCCCAGACTCCAAAGTGTCAAATCACGTAATAGGTACGTGATCTGGCACAGAGCGGCCGCCCTGACGCAGTAAATCTACGGTGGACGATCTGCAAATGGTTAATGGAAATAAAGTCCTTCTGATTGTTGGCTACAGTCTGTTTCAAGCAGGAATGATATGCTGCTCGCTTAACATTGTAGAGATATGACGGTGTGTGTTATTCCCAACGTAAAGCAAAAGTAATACAGGCACTCATTCTTGTTCAAAAGAATAGTCTTCAGCACAACAATCTTTATAGAGTCTATATAAATATTTATAAATGTTTATTCAGAGTCCGTGGCGTTTGGGGAATCTGCGCTGCCTTCCTCAGGGCTGATAATAGAAATATTGGGTGTTAATTATTAAATATAAACATATATTTCCATTAATAATAAATACATTATAAACAAACAAATTATGTACATATAAATAAAATTGTAATAATAGAAAAGGATAAGAACATTAGGAATAGAAAACACACTGGGCAGGATTTACTAAAATTGGAGAGTGCAAAATCTGGTGCAGCTCTGCATAGAAACCAATTCGCTTCCAAGTTTTATTGTCAAAGCTTAAAGTGTTTAACCCACAACAGTAAAATCAGTCTGTATATGCAGTAAAGCATGCTTGTTATACTCGTTGTGGAACCTAAGGGGTTAATCCTCTACATTGTGCAAAAAGGCTGTTTGATCCTGTCTTCTATGATCCTCCCCTTCTTTTACTGTCCCCAATCCCTCTGCTGATATAACAGAGCCTTTGGAGGCACTCTGCACATGCTTAGATTGGTGTGTATTGCTAGAGAGTTTTTTTTTTGTTTTTTGTTGGGAGGATGCATGTGATCAATACAGGGCCAATCAGCACTGTCCACATAGAAAGTCAGGGGTCATGCAGCCTCATAGGACAGTCAGAAGAGAATGAAAACTCCTCCTACAAGCTTTAACCAGTGCTCCACTGGACACTGATAGAAGTCACAAGACTGCTATATACTGCTGATTAGAAAAGGTATTTAGCAATTTATATTTACTAAAATAATTGCATTTCCATGTCCTGTGTACTGTGGGAGACCAGATATACTGAATGCAGGGTCCTGGGTTTAGTTTTGCTTCATTTCAATTTGGTATGTACAAAAATTGTTTAGTTAAATTAGTTTAATTCATTTTCTGAATTTGTTTTGTTTATTCAAATTAGAATCAATCGAATCAAATTACATTCAAAATCAAATTTATTCTATTCAAAATTCTAATTTTGGAAGATGGTTATATCCTTTCTATTCCATTCTATTCTATTGTTTTTTTTCTATTCTATTCTTTTATTTTCTGTTCTACTCTTTTCTTTTCTATATTATTTTATTATTGTCTATTCTATTCAAATTCAAATATATTCTATTCAAAATTTTAATTTTGGAAAACAGTTATATCGTTATATTCTTTCAATTTTATTCTATTCCGGTTAAATGAAGGGAAATCTCCCAAAGGGACTCACATGGCAAAAAAAGTCCCAGTGGTTTTAAGCATTCCCTATCTTATCAAATATGAAAAACTTTTAGATTTAGATAAACTTTAAGGTGTGTATTATAACCAGAACCAGAGGTCATAGTTATGTTAAACATAGTAAGTAACTAATTCATAGATTTTTTGTAGTGGTGCGCAGTCCCCCAAGGCACTGTGTAAAGAGGCAACAATAGTAGGGGCTCAAGACACATTTGTAATTGATGCCGGGGGGCCTGATGTCCTGGCCAAATGTTTATTGAAACAAATTGCTTAATACACATGAGCGCTTGTTAGGTTATTGCTTTGCACTGTGTTGTGTTGTCTGGAATTTTACCCCTAGAATATAATCAAGCCCTGAAGCGATTAAAGCATTTCTAAAACCACAACAATTATGTTAGTTTTGGATAGAGCAGCTATTGGTTAAAACCCCAGCCAAGATTTTCATTTGAATGAATGAATGAATGATTTGTATAGCGCTGCAACTGCGAACTGAATCTCCTCAAGGCGCTTGTCTGCTCTTGTTGTGATGCCATGTTTAGAAGAGGTGGGTCTTGAGTTTTTTCCTGAAGGCCTGATGGTTTTCTTCCAAGCGGATGTTGTTTGGTAGAGCATTCCATAGCCGAGGTCCCTGTACTGCGAATCTTCGTTCTCCCTTCGATTTGTAGCGGGCTTTGGGGATGAGAAGGCGGTTTTGGTTTGTTGATCGAAGGCTGCGATTTGGTATGTATTTTTCTATTTTCTCACAAAGGTATTGAGGTGCATTTCCTTGTGTACATTTGTGGGTGAGGCAGAGGGTCTTGAATGTGATCCTGTCTTTTACCTTGAGCCAATGGAGGGTCCTTAGGGATGGGGAGATGGATTCCCAAGGTTTCTGTCATGAAAGGAGCCTGAACACAGGCATCCAACACAAGTGAACAGATCGATGGGCTGCACTAAAGGAATCAGGCTCCAAAAGGTAGTGATAAAGATATATTTATTAATAATAAAGACACACGTGAACACAGCAACCACAAACAAGCAAGAACACAAATAACACTGCAAACCCCCAAGCCCTAATCTAACTAACTAACTATACACTTCAAGGAAATGGAACATATATATATACAAGGCAGGGAGGAGAGACCAAGGGGAAAACAGGAAGCAAGGGAACATCAAGGCAGGAGACAGGGGACGGGTCTCAGGAACCCGGTAAGGGGGACAACATCCAGGACAGGGCAGGAAGCAGATAACGGGTCAGGTTACAGGTACAGGTACAGGTTTCAGGTCCAGGATCAGGTTTCAGACAGGCAAGACAGGGCTACAGAGAGGAATACTGAAGCACTGAACCTCAGTGAAGGACAGGCTTATATACCCAGCAAATCCACAACAGGTGTAGCCTGATTCCTGGCATGTCCATCTGCTGGGAGACCCCCGCTGGTGGCCACCAGAACTGCACCCTTAGATGTTGAAGGAAGTAGTGACACCACCAGGCGATCCAGGTAATAACACCATTCCTGACAATGTCCATCGGCTGGGAGACCCCTGCTGGTGGCCACCAGAACTGCACCCTTTGATGCCAAAGGAAACAGTGACACCAGCAGGCGATCCAGGTAATAGCGCCGTTCCTGACAGTTCCCCCCCCTAAGGAGTGGCCTCTGGACACTCCATTCTGCCCTAGATCTGGCAGTGCATGTAAAAGTGGAAGAGTCCCAAAAAGTCTTCTCTGTGACGGCAGACCTCCTTGCGCTCTCTGGCCAGAGTCTCTTAACCTACTAGGAGGCGTGCCACCCGAGTCCGACAATGGGACATGTACCCCACCACCAGGGTCTGGAAGTTTAGATCTGGAAATAAAAACAGACAGGGCAGCAGGCTCCGGGTCATCAGGCTGGGCAGCGGGCACCAGGTCATCAGGCTGGGCAGCGAGCTTCGGGTCATCAGGCTGGGCAGCGGGCACCAGGTCATCAGGCTGGGCAGCGAGCTTCGGGTCATCAGGCTGGGCAGCGGACAGGAACTCATCAGGCTGGGCAGCGGACAGGAACTCATCAGGCTGGGCAGCGGACAGGAACTCATCAGGCTGGGCAGCAGACAGGAACTCATCAGGCTGGGCAGCAGACAGGAACTCATCAGGCTGGGCAGCAGACAGGAACTCATCAGGCTGGGCAGCAGACAGGAACTCATCAGGCTGGGCAGCAGACAGGAACTCATCAGGCTGGGCAGCAGACAGGAACTCATCAGGCTGGGCAGCAGACAGGAACTCATCAGGCTGGGCAGCAGACAGGAACTCATCAGGCTGGGCAGCAGACAGGAACTCATCAGGCTGGGCAGCAGACAGGAACTCATCAGGCTGGGCAGCAGACAGGAACTCATCAGGCTGGGCAGCAGACAGGAACTCATCAGGCTGGGCAGCAGACAGGAACTCATCAGGCTGGGCAGCAGACAGGAACTCATCAGGCTGGGCAGCAGACAGGAACTCATCAGGCTGGGCAGCAGACAGGAACTCATCAGGCTGGGCAGCAGACAAGAACTCATCAGGCTGGGCAGCAGACAGGAACACCTCAGGCTGGGCAGCAGACAGGAACACCTCAGGCTGGGCAGCAGACAGGAACACCTCAGGCTGGGCAGCAGACAGGAACACCTCAGGCTGGGCAGCAGACAGGAACACCTCAGGCTGGGCCGCAGACAGGAACACCTCAGGCTGGGCAGCAGACAGGAACACCTCAGGCTGGGCAGCAGACAGGAACACCTCAGGCTGGGCAGCAGACAGGAACACATCAGGCTGGGAAGCAGGAACAGGCACATCAAGCTGGGCAGTAGGCACGGGCACTTTAGGCTGGGCAGCAGGAACGGGCACATCAAGCTGGGCAGCAGGTACGGGCACTTTAGGCTGGGCAGCGGGAACAGGCACATCAGGCTGGGCAGCAGGAACAGGCACATCAGGCTGGGCAGCAGGAACGGGCACATCAAGCTGGGCAGCAGGTATGGGCACATCAAGCTGGGCAGCGGGAACAGGCACATCAGGCTGGGCAGCAGGAACAGGCACATCAAGCTGGGCAGCAGGAACAGGCACATCAAGCTGGGCAGCAGGAACAGGCACATCAAGCTGGGCAGCAGGAACAGGCACATCAAGCTGGGCAGCAGGAACAGGCACATCAAGCTGGGCAGCAGGAACAGGCACATCAAGCTGGGCAGCATGTACGGGCACTTTTGGCTGGGCAGCGGGAACAGGCACATCAGGCTGGGCAGCAGGAACAGGCACATCAAGCTGGGCAGCAGGAACAGGCACATCAAGCTGGGCAGCAGGAACAGGCACATCAAGCTGGGCAGCAGGAACAGGCACATCAGGCTGGGCAGCAGGCACGGGCACATCAGGCTTGGCAGCAGGCACGGGCACATCAGGCTTGGCAGCAGGCACGGGCACATCAAGCTGGGCAGCGGGCACATCAAGCTGGGCAGCGGGCACAGGCACATCAAGCTGGGCAGTGGGCACAGGCACATCAAGCTGGGCAGCGGGCACAGGCACATCAAGCTGGGCAGCGGGCACATCAAGCTGGGCAGCGGGCACATCAAGCTGGGCAGCGGGCATGGGCACATCAAGCTGGGCGGCAGGCACGGGCACATCAAGCTGGGCGGCAGGCACGGGCACATCAAGCTGGGCGGCAGGCACGGGCACATCAAGCTGGGCAGCGGGCACGGGCACATCAAGCTGGGCAGCGGGCACGGGCACATCAAGCTGGGCAGCGGGCACATCAAGCTGGGCAGCGGGCACATCAAGCTGGGCGGCAGGCGCGGGCACATCAAGCTGGGCGGCAAGCACGGGCACATCAGAATGGAGGGCTGGCAGCGG